>WNHD01005227.1:0-14232 GCA_011057455.1 Ganaspis sp. Gsp50 | reverse complement strand
TATCCGCCACCTGGGGACGCGCCCGGTTGAGGTCCAGCAACCCCATCTTGGATACCCTGTAAATGCTTGGCCCTAACGAATCAAACATTTCCTGATGTTAAGGAAAAGGAATCCAAGTACCCGAGTTATTATTATAACTCGTCTCGTCCTGCGAGCGTCAAGCTGACGCATTAGCGGGTCGAATGCAGAAGGCAGTTTTTCTGAGTTCTCTTCATCTGGTCCGGATGCATTGTTCTTTGTAACTCAAGGGGCAATGTTGAAAACGCCACGGACAAAGAAATCAAACTTCTCCTTACCCTTCAGGATGAAGGGGGCAGAAGTGGATATGATCAAGTACAGCAATAATAATAACAACAAGAATTTCTCCTAGAACATGGTGAGATCTTTCGATTGATCCGTTTGACAGAGGGTGAAAAGCGATTGTTTTAAATTGACGAATTCTAAAACGTCCGGCTAATACGTTTTTCGTAAAAGCATCTGCGATAGTACTTGCTTGTTGATTTGGTAATGCAATTGCTACGGAAAATTTAGTAAAATTATCTTGAATAGTTAAAATACATTTGTTGCCTAAATAGATGACGATAATTTTTAGACTTGATAATTATTTTGCAGTTTTAATCTTGATATTTTGCCCTTTTCTGTCGTTTCATTGAATCTCTTAGCAGTGCATTAACTAAATGAATAAAAAAGAATAAATGAATAAAAAGAATTAATGACCAACCACTATGTCGCAACCTGTAATTCCAATGCAATGCAAAGTAGCAGTCTGTCCAGCTGCGAAGAAAATTAAGCGGTAAACTAAGGGCGTGTTGCGTGACAAAATTTGCGTAAACTAATTAAGTGGAAGCTGGAAAAAGGAGGCTATCATTAACCGGTCTTTGAACATTGTAATCAAAACTTGCTTGGTTGCAAAATTACCGATTTTGATTCAATTACCACGATATTAGCGAGTGCAGGATGAAGAAGAAATGAGCGATTTGCAAGGGCGAGTCACTCAAACCCAGACGTATCATTAGGTTGAACTGATCGCTCCTACCAGAAGATTAGTGGAGGTCGATAAGATGAGGCTTGATTGATTAACAAACATTATTGAAAAACACGAATTTCAATTAAATCACTGATAGACAGTGTTTCGCGAGAAGGGATTAAAGCAACGTCCTCCGCAATCGATTGTCTTTAGAATACAATATACCCGATGGAGACCGTTCCACGGAGGTTATGGATTGTCCTTGTTGTGGAGGCCAGTATTCCCACGTCCCGTGGTGCATTGGCACGTCAGTTAATAATTAACTGGCTGCGAATAGAGTACCGACGTTCAACCAATCCCGTAAGTCGTTGCTACGTTAGGCTGGGTATCTCTGCAGGGACCCGAGGTGGAGAGCAGAAGCAGGTATGTACGTACCGCCGAAGCTAGAATGGCGGAGAGATAGCTCATAAGATAGTCGTTTTAAAATCACGGTCCGTGCGCGAGGGCTTATGAACGATTTATGTTCAATTAAACCGCCTTGCAATCTGACTCTGATGTTCGCTTTGTGAGCTACAAGGCGGGTAGCTGCTTCGCTAGCTAGCCTTATGCGCGACCGCGACCGCGGCAGCAGGTGCGCTGTGAATCTCAGGTCGTGTTGCAGATAACGAAGGAGGAATAAAAAACCCAAGAAGTACCGGAAGTGCTCATGACGACTCCAGAAAGGACAAAAGCTTTTCTTCTCTTCCCTCGACTCAAACCTTCACGCCTCGCTGCTCAATGCCTCTGACTTATGCCTCCGATGCACTTCACTCTGCAGCCCTTAAATCACACTCAACTGCTTTCCGCTTCACGCCACATCCACTATTCGATACCATTTTTTACATTATTCGTGACAAAATTATTTAACAAACGCGAGCATTGAAAGACTCTTCTGAATCCTGATCATTATCGAATAAATCAATATTATCGGATAACCAGCTTTCTTAGCCAGCCTAACCATTATCGAATTTTGTGCATAATTATTTCTACAGAACTTTACAATGAATGGAACTTTACAGTGAATGGAACTTTACAATGAATGGAACTTGAAAATAAAAGGAACATAATTTCTGGTTACTCTATCAGGCGCTGACAAATTAATTTCCAACAGTAAGGGGCACTGTAAGGGGGCACAGTAAGGGGCACTTAATTAACCATTAAGTAACTTAAAAAATAGAAAACTTAAAAAATATCCGCATAGAGAAACATTGACGTAATAAAAGGCATAGCAGTACGAGATCTTAGATCAGTGTAATCATGTGAATATCTATCAAACAGCAGATTCAATTGACGTGCCACGAAGCGCAGAAAACAGTTTTGGATACGTTCAATCCTAATTACATAATTTACGTAAAGAGGAGCCCAGATCTCACAGGCATAAATAAGAGACGACCTTACAAGAGTGAAATATAAAGTTTTTAACGTACTTAAATTATGGAAAACAGAAGCTGTCCTCATAATAAAACCCAGAGATTTGAGTGCTTAGCCAATCACTTGAGTGATATGTTCATTAAAAGAAAAATTGTTAGTAAAAAGAACACCTAGGTCTCGAACCTGAGTTGGTAATTCAGTATTGCCGCATAAATAACAATAAATATAGCTAATTGGTAATTTGGAAAATGAGATAACTGAACACTTTTGTATTATTCAAATAACATTCAAATACATTCAAATACATTCAAATACATTCAAATACATTCAAATACATTCAAATACATGATTCAAACTACACCAAAAATTTAAAGTCTGACTGCAAATCCTTAGAATCTTGAAAAGAGGAAACTACTTTATAGAATTTTAAATCATCTACATAAAGAAGAAAGAAACAATGTTTGAAAACAGTTTTAATATCATTAATATAGATGACAAAAAGAAGCGGACCCAGATTCATGTTTGTACAAGATTTTATATACATGTTTCCCTGAGCATGAACAACTACTTTTACTTTTTTTATGAACACTTTTTCATCAACTACATCACTACTTTTACGACAGTGCGAATAATGCAGAACTTTACGTACAGTGTGCGAGAAAACATTTCCTTTACGTAATCTCGGCACGAAAAGTAGGAATAGTTTCTTGGCACTGGGATTCTTTTTTGCTGAAGTGTGCTGGTTGAGTGTAATCAGTTACTTAGTATAAAAGAGAATAACCAGTAATGGTCTCTACCTACTCGATAGACGAGCTTTCGATAAACTCTCTGATACGAGCAAGCATACCGGTATAAATAATGCTAGATATGGTCGATACTTTACGAGTCGATAATTGCTGCAAGATGAATGGCACACCACGGCGCTCTTCTCGACAGCGACGGTACTAATGTTTTAACCTAACGTCCCCATCAGAACCTGCAAGAGCATCAATTCACCTTCTCGCTTACGTGCATCACATGCTAATCCGATAGCCTCTTGCTTCTGCAATGTACCTACAGAGAAAATACCGGTCCGTCCTAGCCATAATTAGTCTTCTCGAACAGCATGAATCTACTCATCTAAAAGAGACCACGCGTGCCTTTTGATCAACGAATTACCCTTATTTGCATATTAGGAAACATCTTTCTAAAACGCAGTATCCGCAACCGATCATAAAACGAATTAAAGAAAGAAATAAAATATAAAAATATAAAATATAAAATATAAAAAATGAAAAAGAAATAAAAACAAACAAAACAAATGGAAAATACAATATCCAGTGGAACAAAATACAAAACCGTCACGATTACAATGCTTCCTCTATAAGGAAGCAAAATCAAAGTATTAAAAATTAACATGATGTATTGTTTATACAACGAGACTGTCCTTGGAATTCATGGTTACTCGCAAAAGGAGTGGATTCGCACTGCTGGATGTAGGCAAGCTAAATCACTCTTAGGAGATACTATCAACCTGAAACGAGCTGCCGAATTCTGCAGACTCAACAGGAAAGATGCTAGAATCATCTCGTAGATTATAACTGTTGGAATTTACTGGAGTTTGATAGCACAGGTGAATGAATAAATGTATGACAAAAGTTAAAAGTAAAAGCATAACTTTATTATTGAATAAGTAACAAAAGGTGTCTTTAAAATCTGTATTCTCTTTAGTCTATCTTTAATGTTATTCACGCAGACTGAACCTTTTAGACTAACTACTGCAAAAAGTCCCTTTTTCACTCAGGTACCTATGTACCTGATTTCCCCTTCCAAAAGGTTCACTCACTTTATGTATTTCTAAAATCCATCATTATCTTTGTATTTCCAACAATACAAAGAAGAAGAAGAAGAAGAAGTATTTCCAACAATAACCAGCCATGGAGATCTGTGCTATCACAAGCACAATTTGGGTTTACTAGACGACCTAATGTGTCGGAAGTGTAGCGCGGAGATCGAAACTCCCGTACATATCCTCTGCCACTGCCAGTCGCTCTCTACAGAGCGTTACCACCTGACGGGTAAACTTCTTCTTGAAGAGGCAGATTTTGCTGCAAAAAGCTTGGCTGGGATCTTTTCTCTAACAATCAAATACTCTGGATCCACCTGCAGCTTACCGCATCTTGTTCTATCCTTCCAAAACCAATTCTTCGGGGTCTGCCCATTAAGACACGAAAAAATTATATAAAACAAATTACATAAAACAAATTATATCAAACAAATTATATAAAACTTGAAAACAGATTATTCAAACTTGAAAACAGATTATTCAAACTTGAAAACAGATTATTCAAACTTGTAAACAAATTATCCAAACATGAATACAAATTATAGAAACATTTATATAAACTTGGATACAAATTACATAACGCAACTCTTATTATTATGGATACAAAACATTCCAGGAAAACTGCATCGACAGATCGAAAGTATTCTAACATTTCACGAAGCTGGTCTCTACAGGTGGTAAAGAAAATCATCTTGGAGACTGGTATTTTCTGGTCTCGAACAATGTCGTGCATTGCAGGCATTAAAAGTAGAACAGTGTATTAGCAGATACAAAGCACGCTAATCGCGCAACGACCTCTTTCCTAGGGATCTTGTCGATGACCTCGACAAGATGTTCTCCATGGGTTTTGCAGTCTCTCGGTTCTCCAGCTGCGACTATGACGCTATAAATCCATCAAAGGCCTTGCAGGAAACCCTTAACTCATCTACACCTCGTTACAACACGCGACGATCCAGCTAATTACTGTTAATTTGCACGTGATGAAGTTTGAAATGAAACTAACGCTCTCATAATAAATAGCAACGCTGAATCAATAGACCACATCATCATCTCATATGAATCATCTCTTAACGATGATCTTTCATAGTCCAGATTTATACGAATCTATTTCTTTCCAGCAAATTAGATTTTCCTAGAAATCGGAACATCAAATTAATAAATCAAGCACTGGAATTTATAAATATATCCCTAGCCACTTATCAGTGCCCTTCTAGGGCAGCTAGGATATAAATCACGATAGATATTTAATTATTGCTTTCTCCACTTGTCTGACTGTTGGCTTTAAAAGTGATTAGGAGATCATTTATCATTTGTTCTCGGATTCCTCGATCGAATTAATTTCTAAATTTAATATTGCTATCGTTAATTAACTTTCAATTGGAGGAAAATTTATTACTGCAGATTCTCTGTTACCGATAATGTGCTAGGATTGTGTATGAGCGAAGATGTAATAGCGTCTTTGTGGCTTATGACAAATGACCGGTGAAGGTTTTTTTTGGAAACACAAATACTCAATTGTGGAAGTGCATTACAAGTCTAGAATAGAGATTGCGATCTTACTGGTGAGACTACTCTGGTTTAGTCGGTTGTGCTGTGCCGTTGTGTACACACCCGTTGACCTTTGGCTCGAACCTTCCATCTGTTTCTCTGCTCTAACTCTAGTTCCTGCTCCCCGGCGGTGGTGCCCGTTCCACTACGATCGAGGTCAAAGATGTTACACGTCACTGAGGCATAAAGAAGGTCTCTTGTTCTGAAAGGTCATACACATATGAATTAGATTTCTACGCGGAACATGACTTACATTATTATCGCGCCTGTCACTCTCACGAAAAATCATCCTTTATCGCTGATTAAATAACTGATGCTACAGATTTACAATTTCCGTACCGCTCCACAAAAATAGAAATCCACAGGAATCTTCTTGGCGGAGATTATTAGATGAATGAGTCAGGAACTGTTCTAAACTAGGAAATAATAAACGTACGTTAATTCTGAACATTGGTATTAATCATGTTTGAGTTTGCACTAGATTTTATATATATGAGCATAAGCAACGCGTGACAGTTACTACTTTTTCAATCTAAGCAAATAGATTGCTTAAAATTATATTAAAAGTTCGGTTAAAACTGGAACGAGTAAATTAAATTAATTATTGCCGTACTCGACAAAATAGTTCTTCTCCCAAATTTACGATAAAATCTCAAAGGGGAAACCTTGAGAACAACCAGCTTTGGCAAGACTTTACACTTGGACAAAACCTCAAGTATAATATTTAAGCTCACAGTTCGCGAAGTAATCATCAAAATTCTGTATTACAACTACATATAAAGAAACCCATTTTCCCCCAAATTGATTTTCTCCGTGGCTCCTCTTCTTCCGCATCCGTCTTCCTCGATAGGTTGGACATCCTCTCTCCCATGGAAAAGCGACAATCTGTAAGGAAAAAAAAAGATTGTACAGATGTCTAACAATCTTTTTTTTCCAACTTATCAATCAAAACTCACTAAAATATCCAAGAATCTAGACAGTGGGGTTCATAAACCTTTGTTGACTTTATATCTAAAAATTGTCTCGCGCTTAATTAACGGAGATAAAAATTGTTGCCCTCTTGAAAAAGTTCCATTTATCCAAGTTTGCAGAGTTCACGAACTTAATTACTACTTTGTTACTGTTTCAGGACGTGGAACACCACGAGTGACCACGGCTCTAGTTGGAGATGGAGAAGGAAGGTTGATCACCACTCCGGTCCACAAGGAGAGAATAACCTCCCGTAGCAAGGAAGATTTAGCACAGGAGGCCGCTCTCGTGCTCCAGCAAGCCGATAGTGTGCATTGCGTGGCACACGATAATCGGCGCCTGCCGGGCAGGTTCAGCACTCTTCCGGTTCGTCGGAAAGAAAAGCGATCGGAACTTCCGCTTGAATCGAGGCGAAAAAGTGAAGATCTCGGTGTCACGACCCAGAACTTGGGTGATACACCTAAGCCAAAGAAGAAAACACTCGAAAGAAGTCACAGCGATGCAAGCGCGAAAAAGTTCAAGAATACCATTGCAAAACTCTTCTCCCCCAAATTAGAAAGGAAAGCGAAACCCGTTAGTCGAAGTGCAAGTGACGCGGGCAGTACTCGATCGCAAAGAAAAAGGAGCGGGAGTGAAAGTGAGGGTTCGCACTTTGGCACTGCAAGGATTAAGAAGCAATTGTCGCCAATCATCGAAGCGTCCCCTTATTATGATCAGCAACCCTTCCATTTTGGCAGCAAGCCCGAAGTGAAGAAAGCGAAACAAGAGGTGATCTCTCCCAATAAGCCTCCAAAGTCTCCAAAGATTGGGGAGACAATAATACCAATTTCTATCGAACAAGGAAGTGACGAAGAGAAGGAAAACCGACGCACACTCGAGAAGAAAGTAACATCTGCACCACTGAATCGAAAAATCGATGTCGATGAGGTAGACCAGGCTGGAAAGAATATGTTGCACAGCAGCAGATACGATCAGCAGCACGGAGAAGAGTCTACGATTCACAAAATGATACACCGATTGTCTAACGATCGCTCACCACCCCCACAACTCACAAGGACCATGGTATCCCCTAGTCCCGGATTTGGTCACAACAACAATCGTCCCTTCTCCTACACCAGACCCAATGAGTCTAGTCCTCCACCTATCCAAAACGGAGTAATTTACGCCCAAGTGCAATTGGATAAGAAAAAAGCTCAAAGAAGTCATTCCGACAGTGATGAAGGACTCGGCCTCGACAGGAAAGACTCCTCCAGGGAAAACAGCCCCGCAGAAAAGGAGTATCGACGAACGGATTATTACACTTCTGATCTACGTCGCAACAATGAAATCAACAGCTTTAAATCCCGGTACGAAGATGACCGAAAAAACACCACCCATTTCGGAGATTTTAATTCCAACGATTTTCTCAACAGGAGTACCGAAACCAAGAGACTTCACGAATTTGACGAAATCGACAGAAACTTGTTCGATAAACCGGAAAAATATACCTCAACTGTGTTTGTTGATTCCTCGAGCCGTGGTAGAGCTGATGGGATGGATTCTAGACGCAGGGATAACACCGAGTTCTCAAGGTCTGTTGATCGAGGAATATCCACAAAGACTTCTGAGCTGAGTGCAAGGCGTGACCTCCTCGAATCTAGGATAAAATCCCGGCTCCTTGCGGATGAGATGTTTGCTACAAAGAACAGCATCAATGTTCCCAAGAAGACCGAACACGAAATCATCGATAAACCCATCGTTCCCTCACCTGTGACCCCGAATCGGGTCGCTTCACCCAAGCGCTATGCTGATACCTACATCACCGAGACGCGGACGAGTAGCAACGGAGAGAAATATATCTTCGAAAAGGAGATTCACGAGGACAATGGAAAAGTCTACGGATACGAGAAAAAGATTAACAAGGTTTCTACTGATGCTTTTGTTGACCCTGTACCCAGGGAGGGATACACTGTTGAGACCCGGACAGATAAATACGGGGACAAGTATATTGTAGAAACACGTACTCATGAAGGTTTCGTTGAAGACTTCAAGCCATTCCTTAGTGACAGGTCTAGAAACAGTCCTGAGGAAAGGTTCCAGAGATCAACCAACAGTCCGAAGCCGAATTACCCCACCGAGGAGCAAAACCGCATCAGGGAAAATAGAGAAGAATCGTCTCCAATTGTTGTCAATAAATTCACAGAAAGAAAGTTTTCCAAAAGCGAAGACGTTCTGAACCGCCATCCAAAGCCCATCCGGGAGCCTTATGTTCCCAAGTCAAAGCGTACATTTGAGTCAATCAAGGGTCGCAGCAAGTCGACCCAGCGTTTGGACGAAATTGGTGAAAACAACAGGGTCAAGTCTCTTAAAAACGAATACATGACCAGGTCCCACGAAAATCTGAGCAGCGCTGATTACCTAAATTCCAGAGACTTTCACCGCCCATTGGGATCTACTCTCAACGGTTACAAACACAGGTCTCATTTTGTCAAACGTAACCTTGATGACCTCCGAGAAGGTCCCAACGACGATTACGATACGGATATCTCTCAGGTAACCAACAGCCAACTTGAATCGAAATATTATAAAGAGACTCGTACTACACAAAGGTACCTAAAGAAGCAGGCACTGCATGATGATTACGATAGCTCGCCTCCTCGTATAAGGGTCGACCGTGTCGGATACAATTCCAGCAGATACGACTCCGATACGACTGCTCAAGATTCAATCAGGTGTGAAACTCGATTCACTGATTCCTCCCGTGGGATCAGAAAGGATTATAGGAACGTTGAAGATGATCCGAAGAAGCCACTACGGAGGTCTCGGAATCGATTAGACTATCTTGATGACTCCGATGCGAGAGAAAGTTCACGAGGAAAGATATCCAAGGGCAGATTGGAGACGTTTGACGAACCGCCTTCACGACCTCCTAGAATTCATCATGAGAGTAAAACGCGACACATGCGTCACGAAACAAGAGGACATGTGGAACGTCGACACCGGGAGACGCGGCTTAGTGACCCAGATCGGAAAGATCGCCTCGCGGATTCTGGAATCGAAAACGATTATCGGCGCGATTCTCAGGAAGCTGATAGACGTGAACCCCTCGAGTCGGAAGATGAGGGATTTGCAACCTTACAATTTATTAAACACGAGAGGAGGCACACTGACCGAAATATGAATCTGACACCTTCTGAAAAGCGGAAGTACGACAAGTACGTTATGGAGAAATCAATCGTGACTTCGAAACCACCATCAGGTGCGGACAAAAAGTACGAAAAGAAAGTTGTGAAAAAAAGTGGCACAATGAGCAAGGTGAAACAGTTGTTCAGCAAGAAGGAGAAAAAAGCGAAAGAGGAACAAAGTAAGAAGAATTACAGGATCAGTAACAGTGGAGCTTTAACCGATGACGAAGTGACGACAAGGTACAGGGAGTACCGAGGCGACCAGCTGAGAAGTGCCAGGAGTGTTCGCGACCTTGGAAGCAACTTCAATCAGGTAAGCGAACATTTAAAGACTATTTTTAAATTGTGTAACAAATTACCAACACTTAAATTTGAATAATTTGATTCTAAACTAAACTAGTTTCATTTTTTATACAGCGATATAAAAGAAAAAAAATTTTGGACTTGGTCCACACACGTCGACGATCGGACTGCGACTGATTAAAGTAATTCCGGTCCATTCTGAACCACCTTTATTTCCAAAATGTTTTATGCAGCAATGTAAAAGTAAAAAATTTTGGACTACGTCCACACACGTCGACGGTCGGACTGCGACTGATTAAAGTAATTCTGGTACATTCTGAAATGCCTTCGTTTTGAAAAATGGTTTATACAGCGATATAAAAGAAAAAAAATTTTGGACTTGGTCCACACACGTCGACGATCGGACTGCGACTGATTAAAGTAATTCCGGTCCATTCTGAAGTACCTTCGTTTTTGTTGTATGCAGCGATGTAAAAGTAAAAAGTTTTGCACTACGTCCGCACATGTTAACGGTCGGACTGCGACTGATTAAAATAATTTCGGTCCATTCTGAACCACCTTTATTTTCAAAAATGTTTTATGCAGCAATGTAAAAGTAAAAAATTTTGGACTACGTCCACACACGTCGACGGTCGGACTGCGACTGATTATAGTAATTCTGGTACATTCTGAAATACCTTCGTTTTGAAAAATGGTTTATACAGCGATATAAAAGACAAAAAATTTTGGACTTGGTCCACACACGTCGACGATAGGACTGCGACTGATTAAAGTAATTCCGGCCTATTCTGAAGTACCTTCGTTTTTGTTGTATGCAGCGATGTAAAAGTAAAATGTTTTGCACTAAGTCCGCACATGTAAACGGTCGGATTGCGACTGATTAAAATAATTTCGGTCCACTCTGAACC
Source organism: Ganaspis sp. Gsp50 (assembly GCA_011057455.1). Taxonomy (NCBI): domain Eukaryota; kingdom Metazoa; phylum Arthropoda; class Insecta; order Hymenoptera; family Figitidae; genus Ganaspis; species Ganaspis sp. Gsp50. Next base: position 3,138 of record WNHD01005227.1, on the reverse strand, counting down.
AACTCTATTTTCAAAAATGTTTTATGCAGCGATGTAAAAGTAAAAAATTTTGGACTACGTCCACACACGTCAACGGTCGGACTGCGACTGATGTTATCATTGACGTCAAGACCAATTTCTTTGCTTCTCCCCTAAAAATAAATAGGGAATTGATCCACAGCAACATTTATCAGTCGGGCAATAAATCCTAATTGTAGTAGCAAAACTTTTCAAGTCTGTTCCTACCATTTTTGTCTAAATAATAAAATTAAATCATGGTATAACGAAAATACAATTAAAATGGTTGAAAAAGTTTTCATTTTTTAGAAAAATTTTAAAAATTCAAGTTAAAGGAAAATAGACAAATTTACTTAGAAGAAAAAATGGTGTCTACAACACGCAAAAACAATTTGCATAAAATGAATAGAACTGCGAACATTAATCGTGACTCGCTCTATTCTCCGACAAGTACTGCGTCATCTCTATCTATAATCGACTAAAAAGAATAGCTGGTTCAGGAACCCACGCTTGAAATGTTTTAAAATCGTTTTCTTTGAAAGTACGAAAAAAAGGAAAAGACAAAATAAAAAGAATAGAACAGCTTTCTTGTTCACATTTGACCCCCGCACCGCGTGCTGTCGCATGGCTTCTTCATTGAATATGCAGTCTAAGTACGAAAGACCTTAAATGGAATTTTGTAACGGAACTTTTATATCGTTGAAGAAGAACTTCCTGTGTTACAAAACGTGGAAAAATGACTGCGCGACACGCTCGCCTGGCTCTCGCGATTGCGAATCCTGCCTCTTCTGCAGAAGTACAACTCTCTTCTCTATTTCTTTGTCTTACCCGCTCTCGAAAAGATTCAGATAGTTATCAATAAATTTCGCTTGCTGGCTAGCCAGGATTTGTGTGCGGCCCTTACGTAATGCAATTACAGGACTTTTTCCAAATAACTTGATTATCTCAGGCGAATGATTACAAGAAAAATAAAAATTTTCTACAGATAAGATCACTCTAGCTTTGTACATTTCAATGAAACAACTTGAGAATCAACCAAATATGCAAACAATAAGCATTGGCAAGCTCGTGAAGTCTCACGGTTAGCCATTATCTGATTGCACAACTCTGTTCGGAATAACAGGTGGTTTATATCTCGCAACGAATTGGTCAAGTGGCATTTAAATTTTAGTGCATTTTCTGCTCGACATTGTAAACGCACACATGAACAAAAGCAGCAATAATATCTCGCCCGCTACACACCCAGGTGCAAAGGTACATGCTCGCGCAGGGCGCTTTCACAACGTCCGGCAAATAAAAAGGGATCGCAAAAAACCCATTAAGTCCTAGACGGTAATTAATAATAAATGCTCGTAAAACATGCCATTATCCTTTATTCAAGACATAGAGAATACGAGTCTACTTTAGTAAAATCCGTTTACTTCCCGCTGATTTCGCTCCCTGACTTGACACCCACGGAAATGATTTATTTCCATCGACTACGTATAAACCTACTATCTTCGACCGATTTCTGTTTTTAAGTCTGGATAGTTATAAATAAATCGAATCCGTAAGTGATTTGTTTCGCTCGAGTTTATCAAGAAAAAAATTGATAGCTGTTTTTGAAGAGGCAGGATACACTCATCTTGTTTTACGAAATTCTGAAGAAGTTGATCACACTGCTTGATGATTCACTTTGTGGATCACCACTTCCCGACCTACCAACGGGATAAAACGTAATTTAAATCCAAAAGTAAACCTTTGTTAAAAATTATAAATAATAACGTAATATAAACCATTCCTAATACTTTGGATGAGATGAAAAGCAAAAGTGAACTAGAATTTTAAATAAGGAAATCATCTTACGTTACATAAGACGGTCAACACTAAAACAACTTTTGTAAATAAGACGGTTAAGTTCATGATAAAATGACAAGAAAGGGTAGATTTTTAAAACCTCAGATAAAGTGACTGATGGGTATGAGTAAGCGGATCACGTACGTGCAAGTTGAATAAACATGATAGGTGATGTGGTTTCTGAAGATTCATGGAATGCAGAACCCACACCTCCTGAACATTGCACCCACAAGGTGACCTACACAGAGAAACGTGTATCCATTTACACTACCATAAGCTCCTCCGATCTATCGAAAGTTCACACTAATGGCATTTGCTCTACGACGCGTCTGATGTATTGCTACGTCTAGGCATTAGAATTTATTAGCTCGCTTCGTTCGGGCGTGTTCGTGGCTCTGTACGACGACGTGGATACCGGATTGAGTTGGCCGATATTGACTTTCCAGATTGCTACCGATAAAACTGTTTACATGCACCACGGAAACGATGGCGTCGGTCCGCCTACCACCCTCGCACGATCAACCAATTTTCCATTTTTTTCTCCCGACAGCAACGAGGCGGTCGCACGATCCGTTAACGCGATTGCCCGAGAAATGGAGCACCAGAGTCCCTGAGCTCAAATACCAAATGAGTTCCTTTTTGCCGCTAGCTCAATATAAAAAAACACCTCAGAAGTATTTTATACTAGACAGCTCTAGAATAACCCGATTTTCAATTTGTTCTCCCTTAAAAGCTCACATCGAATTTATCAGGATCGAAAAGATAACAATCTTAGTCAAATGAGAAAAGTGCACCCTCTTGCAGCTTTTGGAAAAGCTAAAAGTATTTAGAAATAAAAAATCTATAAAACTTCACTTAACAAACATTAATAAGATGAACCCATTTTTGGCTAATGGAAATTTTATTGTTTTACTCAGAAATTAATATTACAGATGATCACGAAAAGGGGTGTCATTTGCCCATAAAACCTCTGTATAGATACCTCCGAATTTTGACTCTAAAATTCAGTCTAAATCAGAAAGTTATACCGTCAGTTTGTTACACCGTCGGTTTGTACCTTTGTCATTGTACATTTAGTGATAGAAATATTTAACTTCCGCATATTACTCTAAAAATTAAGAGTAAAGTGTATTTTTACTATTATATAAATAAAAATAAAGATGTTGAAGTTTCCAATCACTAGCGGTTGAATTAGAATAGAAATAATGAGATGTTTTTTATTAAAAAAGAGAAAGATTTAGCTTTAAATAAACAATTAGATACTGAGAATTTTAATAGTGTCTACAATGGTTATCTTGATTATAT
>WNHD01005226.1:0-10407 GCA_011057455.1 Ganaspis sp. Gsp50 | reverse complement strand
AGTAACTTAAAGCATTACATACTGTTATTTGGATTTGAACAAATGATTCAAGATTAAGAAAGTAATTACTGTTTTGTGAATATGTCATGTGGCTGTATATTAAATTTAAGATACTCTGGTATATTGAATTTCAATTCTTGTATTGCATATTTGCTTCATGTACTTGTATATTAAATTTAATACAGATTTTTCTAACAGTGTATAATTTTGTTGATCTTTACAACTTTACACCACACTTCCCTTTCCATTGCTCTTGCTCTAAAATGTGTCAGTTGATCAGCACTCGATGGCAAAAAATGTTACATCCTTGGAAAGAATGTGTAAAAAATTGGGTTTATTTGCACAGCGTGTGAGGAAAACAACTTTCGTGCAGTTCCTTTTCATAAATTTACTTTATGTAATGACTGCTTGAGTATCTTTTAATCACTTGTTTCACATTCAACGCTTTTTCTTCCGATCAATTCCAGTCAATATTGGGCCTCAGCTTGACCTGGAAATAAAATTCGTAAAATTAGAACAGATTAGAGATTCTGCTTCCAAAAGTGTCATTTTCACTTGTGACGTCAGAACTGAAAGGAATAGAAACTTAGTTTTTACATTTTTCTTCATTATCATATGCATAAGAATACTAACTGGGTTAATATAGTCAACTTCTTAAGTGTGAACGATACTGAGATATTAATTCAACACTTAACTCTAAGCTGTATAAAAAGTGAAACTTTTACGTCTTCAGTTGTAAATTCCTTGAATAATTGTCATTTGTACGCATTTTTACAATTCTTCATGAATGTGTTTACCAACCGTAACTCTCTTTGGCTTGAAAAGTATTTATTGCATTCGGTATACATAAATACTCTTTAAGCATGAAAGGAATCAGTCCTAACCAAGCTATGAATATACTAAAGAAAATTGTAGAATAGTTTCTTTTAAAAATAAAATTTGTTTCAAGAAAGCAGTATCGAAAACAGCATTTTTAAATAAAGGAGAACTATTTCTAGAATTTTATTTTACATTTTCCTTGTGTGTATAAATACCTAAATAACCTTGCCTGTACATAAATATTTTTGAGAGGATCTGTTTTATTCGCCATTTAAAGAAAAGGTATTTAAAGAGTAATTAATTATACTGATTGGGAGGAAGGGTAAAAGCGTATTTTAAATAAGAATGAAAAAAGTGGATTTTACATTATTAGAATGGCGCTAAAAATAGGAGTTGTATTAATTTTTCGCAAAAACCAGTTGTGCAGGGAGTCAATAAAATAAGAGTGAACGGATCTTTTCTGATTTCTGTATAAGCGTGCGAACTAAAGGTTTAATGTCCCACCTAGAGAGGAAAGATCTTCTCTCACCTTGAAAACATTTAGAAAGGCAGTTGGGCACCAGTTTCAATCAATCTGACTCTTCTCGGATGCACACTTAAGTACTCGCAAAGAACGTTCACTTCGATAGCAATAAATAACTGAGAATATCGATCTGTGAAAAATATCTCCTTTACACACATGTATAAGCATACGTATATATGCTATATGTACATGTGAGTACATATCCAGACATATATACATTAGGGTGTTTTTTTCAAACCAATTTTAAAGTACTAACCTGAATTTTGTTGAAATAAAAATTCCCTGAAAATGACAACTAATATTAATTTTAAGTACTTTTCCAAAGCTTTTCCATATGAAATACACTTTTTTTCAAAATTCTACAACTCTGCAGCATTTTATATACATTCTATATATTTCTGTAACTATATTTCTAACTATATATTTCTATCCAGCATTTTATGGAATTGTAGAATTGCAGTTTAAAAAAGCTCAAGGAAGAAAATTTTGTGGGAAAAAAAATCACCCTAATATATAATATATCTTTGTGCATATGTTGACGAATGCAAAGTTGGTATACTCTTGCGCTTGAAAGCCCCTATGGAAATTCTAGACTATCCTTACTTGCTTTTCTCGTTACTTTACACACGAAGATAACAAGGCAGTGCAGACACCTTACTTGCATATGTTGTAGTCACCAGGGGAAAGTCTCACAATTAATCAGGATCGAATGCATTGGGCTAATGAAAGTTTAGTGCCGAGAAATTTTCCACACTCGACCGGCTTTAGCGGATCTAACATTTCGATTGCGACCAGTGCGATACAGCCAGTAAACTAATGGACTAACGTTCCCATATGGTAACTACTACCAAGACTGGTCCACTGATATTCTTGATCGCGGCAGGAGTAATGAACGAGCTGTTTGTCCATTCGCGGAAAATTTGTTCGCTTGTTCGTAATTACTCATGTTAGCAAAGCAATCGTAAATCCTTCCTCACAAAATAAAACAATTTCTTCTATTTGCCACAACTTGTGGGAAATATAATAACCCAGTGAGCAATCGAACGTTCCAAACACATTCTTAAAACGTATCTTTATGTTCCCAAAGATTTTCGAACATGTATTTTGTTCTTGTGAGGTTTTAAAAACATTTTTAAAACGTTCGTGAAACGTCTTATGTCTGGTCTTAAAAGGTTCTAAAAACGTTCCGAAACTTCCTTTGAAGTTTCTTATACGCAGGTATAATAAGTATTTAAAAATTTAAAGAACGTTAGTTTTCCATGATTTCCGTGAGAAAAATGAATTTTTCAATAGTTTTTAAGGATTTGAATTACTTTTGAAATAATGCAAGTTTTTTAATTCTCTTAGGCTTATTGCAAGAATAAACTTTTGTATACATAGAATTTAATTAATTAATAAATAAATAAATAATAAATTAATAAAGGTCAATATTTTTAATTTTAAAACCATTTTAAGGAAATTAGAGTGTCTTTAAATATTAAGAAGTATTTTTAGTTTAGTATATATTAGTGAAAAATTTACTAATTCTACAGTAGAATTTCACTGAGAATTTGTTGAAATTTACTAATTGAATTAGTTGCTCACTTTTAGCTGTGAAATTAGTAGATTTTTACTGATTCAAATTTAGAGAGTTATTATTGAAAAGTGATAAATAAAAGCTTAATTCAAAAATAGGGGAAAAAATACTTGATTTTAGGTGTCTTCTGATGCAGTTGTTTTATTTGAAAATCTTTAATTTTATTCACATACTATTGGAATTTGCATATAATTTATTTCTGTATTCCCTAAATTTTAAAATCACTGTGTCGCTTGTAATCTAGATGTATTTTTAAGTTTGGAGATAATATTTGAATGAAATTAGAAATCGTTAATCTTTAGAGAAACTAAAATATGTTGATTTCCTAAATGGAATTTTTTGATAAACTTTGAATTCTGTAATTGGCTGCTTGAGGAAAAGTTGCATAAACGTTCAATAATGTATGCATAAAACTAATTATACGGGTAATAAATATTGATTGTAAAATGTCATTTATGATTATTTCATGTAGAACATGAAAAAATATCTAAAATTTCGAATTTTTAATGCGTATAAAATAATACACTTTTTAAGAAAGTTTTCAATTAAATGTAGGTATATAGGTTAATAAATATTTGTTAAAATATATATCGCTATTTATTGCATTATTTGATTATAAGCACATTATTTTCAGTTGATTTGCCTTACTCTTTAAATCTGAATTTGTAATTTCCTATTAATTCAATACCTCAACAGTGTATTATATAAAATTACTTTTTAAGCAATTAATAATAAAATGATACTAGATAGACCATTGTTATGATATTGTATCAAGCTCTGCCAATTTTAAAAAAAATATTTTGATCATTTCAATTAAGTGAAATGGAGGAGAAATTTCGTCTGTGGGGCACGTGACAACTGACAACATTTTCCATCACATACCCTTTAGTTTAAAAGGAAAACAATTTTAAGAATAAAGAAAGAAATTTATTACATAAACTAATTTCTAGAAAAACAAATATATGTTTTTAATATTTGTATTTGATTTTTAGTTTAATAAATATAACTACCAAATTTTATTAAAATCGGTTCAATATTAGGATACATATTTTAGATTAAAAATAGGTGACGATGTTACTTATTTTTGAAAAATCGTCACCATCACAAAAGTTATATCATCAGCTAAAAATTATTGTAAAAACAATAAAAAGTAAAGAGCAAAATTATTAAAAACTTGAAAAATTATTACTAAAAGTAATTCGTGGACAACTTTTTAATAATTTAGATTTAGAGAGAAGCTAAATTTATTGAATGTTTTTTGTTATTTTTCAAAACAGCAATGACTGATTTTAATAAAATTTGATAAACTTATTGAATAAAAAGCATTTAATTTTATTTTAAAATTTCGAAACAGATTTTTATCAATAGATTTTTTATCACACGTTTGCTTTCAAACTAAAAAGAAGAGACTCAAAGAAAAACATGAGAAATTGGATAGAAAATAAAAGGAAATGTTTCAAAATTGTAATACAACATGAATGAAAAAGTTAAAAGGCAAATTGATTGTTATATAAAGTTTATAAATATTGTATCAGATATAATATTAATTTTCTTCTAATTCACTGAAAAGTCGAATTGAAATAGTCAACTTGAATTTCTGCTACAATAAATTTTTTACCATATATAATAATTGTTCCTTTACAGAAAATGTTATACACTCTGGAAAAGACATTAAGTATTAAAGTAGCATATAATTAAGTAAGAGTTACGCACTTTTCTTATTTTATAAACTGACAAAACATTATATTAATCTAAAGAGTGTTCTTAGAAAGTAAGAAAACCGCAAGGAATGTTGTGTTGAGCATCGCGGTTATAAATTTTACTTCATGGAAACAACTATTCGATATACAAATGCTTCAATTTAAAGTCAAGTTCAGGGTGAAAGAATTGTGTATTAAATTGCTCGCTGCGGATTGTAATAAAAAGATAATCGAAAGTTTCAGTTAGTAACAAGAAAGATATATAAATGAGAATCTATAAACGTCCTTAGAGCGTGAACTGATTGCGGTGAATGTACGGGCATTAAAATCACTAGCGTGCTTCTTCCTTTCGCGCATAGTAACAGGGCAGATTGTATTAATTAGTCAATATAGTTATATACTCTTACTTATTCTCAAAGTCACGATAAACGCTCTAAATTACTATATTTCATTGACTCTGTCCATTGAAAGACACGATCTCTAAATGACCCGAAATCAACGGCAATCATTCAAGTTTCACTGTATCACGTGTTCCTTCAAATTACACCTTAGCCTCAATGAATTGACCACTTAAACCCATAGTTTCTCCAATTCAAACTTAATTTACAAATTTTTCTTGTATCTCCTACTCATGTAATTACAGTTTCGAGAAAACGTTCTTTTGTTTTTTAAGTGATACTTTGTGAGTCAAGAAATCTTTCTCATTAGTCTTTGGGCTCAAAAATAATACGGATTGATGAAAATATGGGGCATTCCACGAAATATTTTCATTCACATTTTCATCCACATTTTCATTCACATTTTCATTCACATTTTTTTAATGCAAAACAATTTTTTTTTCTAATTCTACATGAAAAATAAAGGGCCACGTATTTTTTTAGTTTTCTATTTGACAAAAATTATGGTAGTTATGATTTTTTAAAATTTAACATTTTTAGAAGCTTTATTTAATTAATTAACTTCATTCAGGAAAGTAACACAAAGATAGAGACTAAAATTAATAATTCACTGCAACTGTATAACCTACTTTATTCAATTCTCACTGACAATTAGAAAAGATTTTTGAAAAACAGAATATTAGACAATAATTATAAATATGACAAAATGGTTTGAAAATTAAGATAAGAAAATAATTTTAAAAGATGCATCTTACAAACGTTAGACGAAGAAGAAACTTAAGGAATTTTAAATTTGTCTCAAGTTCCCAGGTTTAAATATATTTTCAAAAATTCTTTAAAACGTTTTCTGCCTAAAATTTGTTTCGATTCCCATTTTTTTTTTATATTTATTGAGAAACACGATTATATTTTTTTCTCGTGTAAAATTGATTTCAGTTCTAAAAACATTTACATTTAACTTTTATTTCGTCTGAATTGTTGATTAATATTGTTATATATTATTATTGTCTATATAATGAGTTTTTTATTACAAGAAATAAACTGAATTTTTTTTCCTTAGATTTCTAAAACTTGTACTAGCTTTGAAATTCTTCTATGTTTGTCAAATTACGAATTACCAATGTTTTCTGATTTGATTTTTGACAAATGGTACAAGACTTATTTTCTTCTCATTCGAGAATGCGCTTCAATTTATTTATTTATTTATTTTAATACATTTACGGGCAATAAAAAAAACGCCCATTTATTAAATTTCAGTCCTACTGAACTTGCTGAGGTACTGTTTTGTTTAAAAATGGAATTTTCAAATTTGCTTCTAAAATGAACTTTACGTAAAAAATTGTTTAAACAAACAATTGTTGTTAATTGGTAACTTCTGTTAAAAATAACAAGGAAAAATATTTTTTTATTTTTGCAATTTCACAACATTGATATTATAAATAATATAAAATAATATAACAATATGTGACGTGGTACAATGAGAGGGACCCTAGAAGGAAAAAATTGTAGGTTATGTTTGATAATAGTTTTAATAAGGTTTCTTTTTCATTATTTGCAGTCGAAAATAGATTTCTTGTAAGTATAGAAACAAAGTATTCATAAAAAATCCTTTTGTTTATAAGGAATTAAACAAGAATCTTTAATCAAGTCAAAATTATGATTAAACATAACCTATAATCGTTTGCTTCTAAGGTCCCTTTCTTCAGAGCGCGACACGTATCTATTTATATTATATTAATAATATTTTTCTATGCGTGTTATTAGAAAACTGGAAAATATACAACAGTTAATTGTTTAAACAATTGCAAAAATAATCATTTCACTGCAAAAATATTTTACTATCATGAAAAATTTGTGAAATTGCAAAATGATAGAAAAATTGCTTTTTTCTTTGTTAATTATAACAGAAATTAACAACCAACAACAATTTTTTGTTTAAACAATTAGTAAAATAAAATAACTGCCAAATTTTACTAAAATTGGTTCAACATACATATATTTTAGATTGAGATTACTCAACGGTGTTACATATTTTTAAAAAATCGTTACAATCACAAAAATTATATCATCAAATAAAAATTATTGTATATGTATACCCACATAGCACTGAACATTTTCTAAACCTTTCCTAAAGCTTTCAATGCAATGTTCAGAAGATTTAATTGCAAGCTTTAGGGAAGCTTGTATAAAGATTTAAATGTCAGTTATGAATAAATGCATGTTTAACTGGAAGCTTTCCTAAAGATTGCATTTATAGCCTTAGGCAAGGTTCAGCGGTAAGCTGTAATAAATTCCAATTTATAAACATTCAAATTAAATGATGGGTAGACCTGAAAATCTACAATGATGTGCAGTCCTAAAATATGGACTCTACGGCTGCGCAATACATTCTTTTGGCCATCCATATATGGTGCTAAATTAAAATTAAAATTAAAAAAGTGGAAAGAATATAAAAGGGAATATCTGAAGATTGTAATGCAACTTGGAACATTAGTAGGACTGAAAAATCTTTCTACCAGTATTAGTGTACAAATATTGTTGAGTCTGCTTTATTGTCGAATGGAACAATTTGCCCCGTGTTTTGCCGAACTACAAGAAATGGAAATATTCAGCCGTAAATGTTAAATGAAATATATAATAAATAATAAATAACGTGTTTCTGTCGAGTTATGAGTTACACTTACGTCAGGCTGGCAGTTAAGAATTGCTACTTTTAGTCAAAGAATGCAATAGATGCACCCAGCCAGGTTTTCTTTCGTCAACGTAAATTGTCTACGAAGCACGTGAATGTTTTACTTTTTAGGAAAACTTTCTCTAGAAACTGCAAGAAATGCGCTGAGAAACGCTCGTTGAGACGTTTTAGTAATTATCGATAAAGTCCGTGTAAGGATGAAATTCCTAACTCGTTGAGTTTAATTTGTGGGTATAGGTATGTCGTAATCGCACCTTGGATGGAACGCGTCCTTTGTGTACATACTTTAGTTATAATATATACATATGTGCATAGGTATATACACATATATGCATATAGGTACATACATTTAAATACATAGGCATACATATATGCATGGGTATATATATACATATATATGCATAGGTATATATACATATATATGCATAGGTATATATACATATATGTATATATACGAGAACCATAAGTCCGTTATAAGTATATACATTTTACTTGAAAGATGATCCTCTTCCTCATGTTATGGAGTACATTAACACTATGCAGGCCAAACATATTAGTTGACTCTGAAATATATGACTTTAGGCTTATTATATACACTAAACGACCTGCATCCTTGTCAAGGTTGATCATTTCACACTTTAACGTCCAACCTTCACTCGAGAAAGCATTTATTAACTATATAATAACAAACGAGTTGTATTCATGTCAATATAACTCTTGGACAATGTGTTTGACTTTTATGTGTTTTACAATACTTTTACAATACTAATATTTTGTAGGTTTAATGTCTCACGTGTGAGACTAATGTGCCTCGTATGTGTCTAATATGTAGGCAAACAAATAATGCCGAGTATGCATACATACGATGCATATATATTTCTAATATGTTTGACAATGTCTCGCATGTATGTCTACTATGTATATTTAAACGATGATTTTAGTGTTGACTAAGGTGTATAATACATGCCAGTTAAATAAGACCAATAAAAAAGAACACTGACATATGTCTGATATTTTTGATATTATAATATAATATGTTTATGTTTATGTCTAATATGTTTAGCAATAAGCCTTACTTCACTCAATGTATGTTTACTTATCTTTTATTACAATGTTCGGACCGTCAATACGAGAGTCACATATACCTAAACCTCAAACATTCTATCCTGATCTTAAAAATTCAACATAATTATCCCTTTCTAATCTGAGATTGTTGTCCAACAATTCATCTAAATTTGTCTAAAAGTTATTCTAAATCCGTCTAACAATACAACAATCAAATAATTGTAGTTTTTAACAATGCAGCTATATGAAGTACTGAATCCAAAAAAGTAAAAACGTGTCCAGAAAGGTATATAAATGTGTCCAGCAATGTATATATAAATGTGTCCAGCAATGTATATAAATGTGTTTAACAATGTATGTCCAATTAATAAAAGTGTTTTATGTCGATACATCTCATTCAATGACATTTTTTATGCTCCTGTCTGTTAAATCTATCTTTTATGATCCTTGTAATTATTGTTATCAAAGATTTATGGCTCAAGGAATAATGTAAGAAAGATCGTCAAAAAGAACTGTTACGCGCTAAAAATATTTATTCATGTCATTTTCATAAAAAGAAGGAATAACCGTTAACTATCGTTTTGAGGTTAACTGGTTACTTTCTTCTGGGTAGATTATAGAATAAGCTTTATGGACTCCAATGAGATTCATAGAGTCAACAGATTTCATGGTGAAGAGCGCGTCAAACAGAAATATGTGGAAAATATTTTAATCAACTGGGAAGTAAAAGTCTCGTGTGATTATTCAAAAATAATTAATGATGGGAATAAAAAAACTCCTCCTTTGTGCATTTACATCTTTGTGCAGTGTTACAACCGTTACAGTTAGGTCATTTTGTAGCAATTTGTTGCAATTATTACAATATGCATTAGTGTCACAATTGCTTTAAAATGCTTTAATGTTACAATCGCATTACAATAAATATTAGTGTTACAATCGCATTACAATAAAAATTAGTGTTACAATCGAATTACAATAAACATTAGTGTAACAATCGCATTACAATAAAAATTAGTGTTACAATCGAATTACAATAAACATTAGTGTAACAATCGCATTGCAATAAACATTATTGTTACAATTGCATTGCAATATATTAGTGACAATGCAATCCTTTTATATAAAATTTTGCAATTCGACAAATTGTTGTTGAAGGCATAATATTTTTCAAGTGAAAATATTTTTGCAATTGTTCTAACAATTAATTGTTGTATATATTCGCAAGTTTTTTAATAACAAGCATAGAAAGTTATTTATTACAGGGATCACAGTCGTTTTTTCGTTCAATTTTAGGTGTAAAAGGGGATTTTTGAATTTAAAAAAAGGGATTTTCTTCCATAAAAACGGTATTTTAGAACGAAGAAAAAGAAGGATAATATTATAATATTTAAAAACTTAAAGAACGTTAGATAATTTCTTACTGTTAATTTAAAAAAACATAATTGATTTCCTTTCATTCAATGAGTTTTCCATGATCTTCATGAGAAAAATAGAAAAATTTCCATAATATTTTGTGTGTGTGTGTTAAAAAAATACATTTTTTAATATTTTGTAAGAATTTGAATTAGTTTTCAAAAAAATGAATGTTTTTTAATTAATGGACTTAGACTTATTGCAAAAATAATTTTCTGTGG
>WNHD01005225.1:0-10409 GCA_011057455.1 Ganaspis sp. Gsp50 | reverse complement strand
CTTCATTTTAGGTGTTTTAGGGGATTTTCTTTAAAAAAAGGGGAAAATAAGGGGAAAAAAAGGGGATTAGGTAAAAAAGGGGACGAACTGTGATCCCTGCATTATACATTCTAAACATTATAAATATTCTTCAATGACAAAAAAAGTAATATATTCAAAATGACATGATTATTGTAAATAATGCGACACATATGCATTACAATGCAAAATATTGCACATATTGCTCAAAAGTTCAATTAACAAATCATCAAATTTGTGGAGGCAGAGATCCGAGCCTCGTGGCGCGAGTCAAGAGTGTGTAATAAATTTTTGCAATTATTCTTAATTAATATAAGTAACCAGTTGGCGGGGGGCGAGAGCACGAATTTAATGTCGGTTCACGGTTAAACATATCTTTAGGTGAGGTGTCCGTTCTGCTGTGCTCCAAGGACTGTAAAGCTCGATCTTTATTGGTGAGGCCGCGAAACGCATATTCCGAATGGCACTTTTATTGCCGTCTTTCTAATTGCTCGCCATTAGGAAAACGAACGCTCTGTAATCTGTGCTCACGCATTATTGTCGCCCGCCATGTTTAATCTCAGCAGAAGAGTCACTAAACTAACTTACCAGCCACCATTACAAAAATCGTACCGATTCAATATTTACATTTTAATTCGAGTCCACACTTTTTTCAGTCTTAATACGCCCGGTACATGAATACTCCAATATCTGATGATTCAATATTTTCTCTATATTATTGTCTCTTTGAAGCATGTTCTCAGAACCAGTTCTCACAAAAGGCTTTTTCGGATTTTGCAAAACAAAAAGAATATCGTCGAACGTGAAAAAAACTTGATCAGTAATTTTCTGGCAGTGTGTACGTCACTTTCGTTTCTTCGATTTGATGCTTTTTTGTTATTTTTGATATTCTGTTATATCTGTTATTCTGTTATTCCTTCTGATTATTATGTATTTCTTATTGTTTATTTCTTTCGTTTTGTTTATTTTTTATTCATTTTATTTGTAGTTTTCATTTAGTTACTTAAAATAAAAAGAACTTTGAACGCCACAGTTGAAGAAATGAAAAGTAATTGACAGAGTTTAATTATTAATTCTAATTTTTTGAAACATACCAATGTTAAATTTCATTTAAGATTTAAATGAAACAAAAATTGCGATTTTTCCCGATGAGTTTCCATGGTTTTAATTAGCAAAAATCGAGGCAAAAATGTAAAGAGCAAGCAAAGATGGTCCTTTTTTTGAATATTCCGCTCACATGTAGTCAAATGTAGATTCCATTTCTGTGGGAGAAAAAAGAAATAAATAGGAAGTCTGGGTCGTTCCATTTAGCACGATTAACGCCTATACGTTCATCCGGTGACAATGTCTTGATCTTTTGTAATTTCGTCTTGCTGCGAGAATGGCAAATAGCTGTTTCTGAGGAATCAAACGAATTACCATTAATTTTCGGTTCATTCAGATTTCTGAGAGTTGGGTGTAAGCGACCAATGCTCGCTCCAGTACGTTCACAGTCTGACTGTACCAGTGTGGTCCGAATGTCAAGCATCGTCGAGACTCGGGCTCCTGTCTCTCATTGAAATTCAAATGTCATTTCTGAGAGGCCACGTACTTTAAACTTAAAGACTAGAGAAAAAAATCAGAAGAACTTTGCCTGAATGCGTCGCCATGTCGAAATATTAGACTCGCAGCGCGCCTATATTTACTCTTAAATTTTACGGCGAAAGATTTAAAGTATTTTGTTCTTGTTCGTAATAAAAGAGGAATGAGTGCTTCAAAAAAACAATGGAATTTCATAAAAATTGCAATCTGCTTTTAAAGCTGAGATTTAAGGAGGAATTACACTTTCAATGTGCGTTAGAATTTAAATTAACTATTTAAAGAAGTAGAATTTAAAAGTAGAAATCAAATCTAAAAGAAGAAATTAAGTGTAAAATTAAATCTTATAAAAGAAATCAAGTCTAAAATAAGAAATCAAATCTAAAAGAGAAAATCAAATCTAAAAGAAATCTAGTTTAAAAGTTCAAAGAAATTTCTATATATGTATACAATTTAAGAAAAACACTTCTAACGAAAAATAATTTAAAAGACATGTTGGAGATATAAGAAATAAAAAGATTATGTTAAAAATAGAAAAAATTGCGAGTTCAAAACAGTATAATCAATGTTTGTTTGACGAACAATGGAGAATTAAAGGAATTAATACGAAGAGAAATTATGAACTGGATGAAGTCTAATTGATAAAAAATGTCGTAAGTACCTATTCACTTGAGAGACTGAAAGGGAAATAATAAAACGAAAATTATTCAACTTTGTATGCGCAGTTAAATTGCAGAATTATTGCACGATTATGTACAGTGGACAGAATTTACCTTAATGAAGGCCACACGGAAACAAACTTTATGCTCTGGAACAAAGTTGCCTAAGTTTAATTATAAATTAAATAATGGTCTCTGCGTCCTTAAAGAGAAGACATAACGACTCAGCAAAAGCATATAACGATAGTTTAAATACCCTTCGAGGGACGAACGAAAACCTGTATTTATTTCACCCTTGCAATTTAAATTAATTTACATTGTATCTAGAAGAAACTAAATTACATTACTTATAAAGATTAGAATTTTGTTTTACTTTTTTGTTACAATTGATGAATTTTTTATTTTTATTATACTTTATTGATTGTAATTTAATTGATTGTAGCCCTTAGGGTTATTGAAATTGTATTCAAAATTGTTTACTAGTAGAATTTTTCTACTTACGTAATTGCTACTGAAGAAACTATCGAAATATAATTTAAAGTGAAATTAATTTACTATCTAAATTTTACAAGTCTTACTAACCCAGAATTTTTCTACTGCAATTTATTTTTCTGTTTTGCAAATCAAATAATTGCTAATAAAGAAACTGTCAAATTGTAATTTAATATGAAGTTTTTAAATTTTACAAAAGTCTTGCTAAACTAGGACTTTTCTACTGAAATTTCATTTTCTGTTTTGTCAATCAAGTAATTGCTAATAAAGAATAGCTATCGAAATATAATTTAATCTAAAGTTCCTGGATATACTAGAAAAGTCTTGCTAAACTAGGACTTATCTACTGAATTTTTTTCTGTTTTATCAAATAAATGATTACTGCTAAAGAAACTATCGAAAAACAATTTAAACTGAAATTTCCAAATTCTACAGGTCTCACTAAACTAGGTTTTTTCTGCTTAAATTTCTTTTTCTGTTTTGTTAATCAAATAACTGCTAATAAAAAATAGTTATCGAAATATATTTTAATCTGCTAGATTTTAGAAGTCTTGCTAAACTAGGACTCTTTTACTGAACTTTCTTTCTGTTTTATCAAACAAATACTACTAAATAAACTATACAAAAAATAATTTAAACTGAAGTTTCTAAATTTTACAAGTCTTACTAAACTAGGACTTTTCTACTGAACATTCTAAACAAGATTCTTCTTTCTAAAAGAGGTGTCTCACTATGCATGGAATTTTCTACTTGACCAATTTTCATTTAATTATTAACTGAATTACTAAACGACATAGAAATAAAAAACTAACAACAGTAATTTCTGTCTCTCTATCTCTATATTTATAAAAAGATTTCCCCGCCACCGCCGCTGTTTCAGCCTTTCAGTTTCAGTATTTTTTTTTGACATTTACTACCTTTTCAAAAAACATAGACCCCATCAAATCAATATTTACTATCTTTTCAAAACCATAGACCCACCAAATTAATATTTACTATCTCTTCAAAAAACATAAACCCCATCAAATGAATATTTACTATTTTTTCAAAAAACATAGACCCACCAAATAAATATTTACTGTCTTCAAAAAATATTGACCCTACCAAATAGACATTTACTATCTTTTCAAAAAACATAGACCCCATCAAAATTTGATGGGGTCTATGTATTTATTTAATAAATATTTACTATCTTTTCAAAAACATAGAACCACCAAATAAATATTTACTGTCTTTTAAAAAAACATTGACCCTACCAAATAGACATTTACTATCTTTTCAAAAAACATAGACCCCATCAAATAAATATTTACTATCTTTTCAAAAAACATAGAACCACCAAATAAATATTTACTGTCTTTTCAAAAAATATTGACCCTACCAAATAGACATTTACTATCTTTTCAAAAAACATAGGTCAACTAAATCGATATTTATTATCTTTTGAAAATACATAGAATATCGTTTAAAAAACCCTTTTAGAAAGTTGGTATATAATATTTGTAGATTAGTATAAATTGTACATGAAACATATGTAAAACATAAAAAAAATATAAAATATTACTCTCTTAAATTGAATAAGTGAAATTCTACTGATTCAATTTAAGAGAATAGAATGATTGTTGTTCTGTTGATAATTTACCGTTTGTTGGAAAATTAATTATATTAGGAGGAGATTTTCGACAAATTTACCAATAGTAAAAAATGGTTGTAGAAGCAACATTGTACAAGAGTCAATAAAATTCTCACATCTTTGGAATAATTTATTCCCAATATAAAAAAAAATCGCACAATTTGAATACAGTCTCATTTTTGATGAGAATGTAATAATGTTCTATTGAAACTCATGAAAGAAACAGACGCCCTAAATTCTAAAACTGTCAAACAAACGACTTTCGTCTTTGTTTAAAAATCTGGTCGAGTTTGTGAAAACTGTTTTCAAACAACTAGTTTCTTAAAATATTTTCTACTTTTAATTTTTGTTAATGTCCTCATCATTAACGTTCTCGTCATTGACATCGTCGTCATTAACGTCCTCAGCCATTCTTCATATGAATTTTTTTACTTTTCTATATAATGTTTCTCAAATATGCTATGCATTTCTCATGTGACTAAAAACATCATACATATATATTTAAAGCTGATTGAAAATCTCTAATTTGAGTGTTTGTCAATGGTTCACTATTCATGCCAGGTTAGATGGCATAGCTCGATATTATTTAGCGTCTTGGGGTCACACCCACTTAACCCTATCCAGCGGTCGCGTGTGCAAAAAGCCTCCACAAAGACAGAGAATAAGTTACCTTAGTCTGCAAGGAGAAGCACCGCATTCCCAGCAAGCAAAGACCGCGTGTGCCACACCGCATCGGTCGCATCCTTATTCCTTATCGTGTTATTAATGTTCGCGTTTCTCGACCATGGTATGCACAATTCCGAACTCAAGCTTCGATCCTACCTATAAAAAGAGATTCCATTCTATTCTATCTATTCTCTTCCTCAACACTACCACAAACGTTAATCTGCACCTCTTCGTTGCAAAAATTCAATCAGTCCTGGAGATTTTATTTATTTTTACCCAATCGTCACCTGGAAAAAGAACATTTTTATTACAATACTATTATTCTTTTAGTCTTATTTTTGATACATTTCATTTTACGTGAAAATTTAAATATTCGAGGCCCTTGTAATCAACGTATCCAAATTATTTGTTTGACAATAAATGTAAACAAATGACCAAATACAATGTTTTTCTAATAAATAAATAATAAATAAATATCTATCTCTATGAGGAAGAAAAAATTAGTTGAATGCATCCTTTTATCGAAAATTACAATATGAAAGGATCAAAAACAAAAATTCATAAAAACTGTGCAATTTGATTTATTTTTCTCTCCAGGGCATTGTGCTTTCTTCATTATATCCCAGTCTGATTCTTCTCACACTAGTGAAATATCCTTGGCTCATTATCCTTGTCTATGGCTAATCAGTAATTTAGCATATTCACAGAAAAATTTCCCTCACAATAATTCTCTTTTCAAAAAATGTGAAATTCACTTCCTGGGAGCAGACAATTTCCGTTGAGAGCCCTTGTTTGAAAAATGACGCTACTTTGCCTGCAGACGTAAATTCTACATAAAATCTAACTAAGCTAGGAAGATAAGGAACTTGATTTATCTCTCAGTGATAGGAAGGTGTGAAAGCATTGGGCAATTCTGTTTGAAACCATCCAAGTACGATATTGGGTATCCTCTTATATGAGCATCGCACCCAATTAGCCTTCCCAAGACTGACCTCTTCTACTTGTTCTTTATACAGCTTCTTTCCTCCATTGAACCTCTCTTCTACACTTGAGGCATGCCATACAAGACGCTGTTGCACTTAGGCAAAGGAAATGTGTCCCAGGCTCTTAACGTCCTCAGGGTCAAACGATCGTAAACTTATTATGAATTTCCTGTCGACCAATCCAATAGGACGTTTACATTTACTCGGTGACCCGAACTGTCAACCTTGTACCAAGCCCACTGACCACAGGTGTTGTAAACCTCTTTACCCTACGCATTTCTATTCATCTCTTCCTATTCAAATTTAAAACTTAACCTTGCATGAGTTATGCCCATTAAACTTTCCCAGAAACTACTTTCAAAGCATTTTCTTTTCTTTTTTCTTTCCTTTACGATCTTTTCACAATGATCGGCTTTTTATTGTCAGTATTCAATAACTGCGTTGACACTAAATTATGTCTCATTATAATTAGACACTGCTTCTTTTTCTTTTGAGAGAATAGATACAACAACATTGGATGTACAAAAAAAAAGATGTATAACAAAAATGAATGTATCAAAAATAGATATGACAAAATTGAATGTATCAAAAATAGATATGAAAAAATTGAATGTATAAAAAATAGATATATAACAAAGTAGATATGCAAAAATTAAATATAACAAAATTACCGTCGACCGGGGCTATTATATTCACCCAAGGGCTATTGTTCCCACGGCTACTTTTTAATAAATAAAAGTTTTATATTGAAGTGTTTAAAGTTCTCGCGTAAATAACGTTTGATATCTTGTGAATAAATGTCAATAAATGCTTTTATTAAATTCTTTGTCAGAAAACAGAAAAAAATTCATAAAGTTGGAAAATTTTCGTCGTCAGATAATCAAATTCGTCAAAATCATCTTGGATCTCCTTGACTGTTGTTGTGGCTTTAAAAATGTTACAAGTGCGTGTAGTCAATTTATTTGTAATGAAATATAATCGGTGACCTAACATTTTTATTGAGTATTTTAAAAAAAAATTGTAAAAAACAAACAAATGGGATTTCCAGGGGCTATTGTTCCTATTTCTTGAAATTACTTAAAATCAATTATTTTTTAATAAATATTTTCGAATATATTATTGAACCTGTTAATTCTCATCACGCAGAATTGTAAAAGAATGTCATTTTTCGAATTAATTTGGATTTTAATAAAATGTATGTGTTTTACTTACATTTCAATAATAATAATAATAAATATTATTAATAATTCCTACAAAAATAATCTTTTTCAATCTTTTTTTTTAAGTGTACTCTGGACTTCCTACAGAAAAAATTTCATGCAGCTAAAACGATGGAAAAATGTTTTAAACTAATTTTATAAATAAACAAATTTTACTGGGAATAATAGCCCCAAGCACAGATCTATTATACACACAACTTTGAAATTTTATAACTTCGACAAAAGTTTTTTTTTCCTGTCTAACTTATCGAAAATCTTCAGAAGGATGTTCACAACGTAATTCAATAGTAATTTTTCTTTTTCTTTATAAATCTGAATTTTAGTGAAGAGTTGAATAAGAGTAGTATTTGTCTGAGAACAATAGCCCCGGGTGACGTTAAATACAAAAAATGAGAGATAAATAAATTATATATAAAAAATAGACAGTGTACAATATATATATATACATATATATATATAAAAATAAACAAATTTAGATATAAAAAACATTAGGTATCAACAAATTAGAAAAAAAGAGATTGGAAATTTTAAATGTCAACCAGTCTGCTTAAAATAAAGAAAAAAAAACACCGTAGGATTATTGCGATATAAGAGACATTAAATGTATTTATTTATTACTCTAAACAAATTTTAGAGTAATAAATAAACAGCGAAAGCATTAACACTTGTTGATTGTGGTACATTTTTGTTTTACAGATTTATGTTGAGAAATACAAAATAATTATCGAAATTGTTTTTTGAAAAGTCATACCAAGCTTGGAATTTTCAACTGAATATTTTAAAAAGGAATTGACTTCTCGTACTTGTTTTGCAATTTTAGAAATTTCTACTTATCTAAATTTAATATGGACTAATCACATCTCAACTCAAAAAGTGGCTTTTTAAAAAGCATAAGAGTTTTACCAAAGTCGGAATTTCTCACTGAAAATCTAAAAGAAAATGAGCTTTTTTCTATTTTGAACTGTCTTACCATACTAGAACTTCTCTACTGAATATTCCGCTGGTAAGAAACATCCTAAAGTATGTTGTAAACATTATAACAATAGATTAACAAAAAATTAGAATTGTAAAAAGAATTGACAATTGATTAACAAAACAATAATTGTAAAAAAAATGAAGAATAAATTAGCAAAACAAGAATTGTAAAATTAATTAGCAATAGATTAACAAAACAATAATTGTAAAAGGAATTAACGATAGATTAACAAAACCGTAATTGGGAAAAGAATTAACAAAAAATTAGCAACACAAAAAAAACAAAATATTGTTTTTCAATGCATCATCTGTCAAATTCCAAGGTAGTTTGGAATTCTACACGCATATGCCTGTAAAAATTCAAGTGCGTCTTGCAATTTGACAGCCTTGCATTGAAAATTAGCAGAATTTCTTTCCTGTAAAAACAATAATTGTAAATAAATTGTAAATAAATTTAAATTAACAATAGATAATGACGAAACAATAATTAAAAAAGGCTAACTACGATTTGAATTCTTTCAAAATTTTACCAAACTCCAAAAAGTATTTTAAGAAACAAAATTATTCAGATTTAATTGCTGTCATACCAAACCATGCTTTTTTCACTTAATCTTCAAGAATTGCCCAAGTACATGTCTTTGGAATATATGTAATTTTTTACCGAATTCAATCTTAAATACAAATGGTTTTTAACTGTATAATTTTATATTCTACACTATAATTTTTTATCACAAGAATACAACACTTGCTAAAAATTTCATAAAAAATGTCACTTTCTGGACACAAGCCTGTAAAGTTACTTTATAAATTTATCTCATCGTGTAATAATCTTTCGTCTGATTTATCGCCACTTGTTCTTTATCAGCCTTTTTAATAAAATAAAACTGTTACGATATTTTTCACACTACTTAACTTTTTATCATAAATAACTCCACAAGAGTTCCTATTGTACCTCATCTCTGTAAAAGGAAAATCTATTTTATCCCCAACAATGTGAACTTTTACCCAGAATGTGAAATATTGCCGAGAAAGATAAAAGGATAATACGGGCACGAATCTTGTCGTGGAGGCAATTTTCATTAAACCGCTCACCGTTTACGCCAATCGGTGTGAAATTTACGACGAGAGGCGCTATAATCGTACTTACTGGGAAGAAACGAAGAGCACATATTAATCGAAATGTTAGGTAGCTGAGAAAAACGGCAGAGTGGATAAAACGTAGCGGTTGATGGCAGTGCACTATTGCTAAATTAATAATATATTATGCAGAGACTAGATTCCATATAGCAAATGCGTATTTAACCCAGCCAACCTCGGATAATATGTCAGTCATGTATCCGACGTTGTAATTATAAAAGTTATTCTCTCGATCCCAAATCCCGATAGATTTAAGATCAACGGTTTATTGATAGGTGAGCCATTTATACCCTTTAGAGAATTATACCCACGTTCAGCATTTCCCACCGTCACTGCAAATTAATAGTGTCGATATTTGAAAAGGATTCTTTGCACCTACTCATATGACAGACCAATCGATACGGTATTTTTCACAGGAAATTTCATATTTGCAAGCTCAATATAGGAAATTAATTTATACTTTAGTTTGTTTCATATTTCTTCATATTCTTCGATATTTCATAATATTATTCCATTTATTTCTTTATATTCTTTTTCATTTCCTCATATTCTTTCATATTTCTTCTCATTCATTTCCGTATTTTCAGAAAATGTTGAAATATTCTGTTCTGATTTAATCTATCTTGACATTTCAATGTTCTAACAAGACAGCATGGAACAAATATTTAATGTTCAAGTATTATTAATTAATTATTACTAATTAATAATAATGATAATAATATTAATAATAAAAATAATAATAAGAATAATAATAAGAATAATAATAACAAGATTAACAAGAATAATAAGAATATATAAGAATAAGAATAATAAGAATAATAATAATAAGAATAATAATAAGAAGAATTATATTAATAATAATAATCGACAATTCATTCATTCATTCTTTCATTCTTTCATTCTGTCCACACCTGAAGTTGGTCGTTTTTACTTTCAATTTTTTTTTTCGAAATTTGACATCTCTTTGAGGTTTTCTGAAGTTTAATTTTAAAAACAACAAAGTATGGAAATCTGTCACTTATTTATCTTTTAGAAAATGCTTCTAAAA
>WNHD01005224.1:0-21075 GCA_011057455.1 Ganaspis sp. Gsp50 | reverse complement strand
ATAACAGTTATTTCAAGTATAAATGTACTTAGTTTAATTATTTTCCGTTCTACTAAGGGACTGTACTTGAATTTTTCGGATGGATTTTTTTCAGTGTGGTTAAACTAAATAGAATTCTGGTTAAACTAAATGCAATTCTAGTTAGATTAAATGAAATTCTGCTTAGACTAAATGGAATTCTAATTCGATTAAATTGAACTCTGGTTATACTAAATGGTATTATGGTTAAACTGAATAGAATTCTGGTTAAACCAAATTCAATTTTATTTAAATTAAATGGAATTTTTGTTAACAAAAAGAGTATTCTGGTTAAACAAAATGAAATTACTGTTAGATCAAGTGGTACTCTAAATGCGGCAACTTAATGAGATCTACTAGAATTCTGGTTGACTAAATGGAATTCTAGTTAAACTAAAGGGAATTCTGACTACTCTAAATGAAATTCTAGTTAGATTAAATGGAATTCTGTTTAGACTAAATGGGATTATAGTTAAACTAAATGAAATTCTGGTTAAAGCAAAAGAATTCTGGTTAAACTGCATAGAATTCTGGTTAGACTAAATCGAATTCTGGTTAGTCTAAATCGAATTCTAGTTAGACTATATTGAATTTTAGTTTGACTGAATGGAGTTCTGGTTAGACTAAATCGAATTCTGGTTAGTCTAAATCGAATTCTGGTTAGACTATATTGAATTTTAGTTTGACTGAATGGAGTTTTGGCTAGACTGAATGAAATTCTGGCCAAGCTGAATGAAATTCTGGTTAGAATAAATGGAATTATGGTTAAACTAAATGGAATTCTGGTTAGACTTAATGGAATTCTTGTCATATGTAACAGAAATCAAATAAATGTACCAATTTTTAGGAGGATTAAATAAAATTTTGGTTTTTCTTAACAAGAATTATGCCTTAGTCAGTGAATTTTAGTTGATTCAAATAAAATTTTGGCTAGATCAAGTAAAATTCTAGAAAGGACATCTTTGTTGGTTTAGTTTACCAATAATTTTATTTCGATCAATTACAATATTAGTCCGAGAAACGGATTTTGTTTAGATAAAATAAAATTTGAGCTAGATCAATTAGAATTTTATTTTGGCTAACAGATTTTTGTTTCGTGAACTTGACTATTGTCTAAATTAACCAGAATTCTAACTAGGAAAAGTACCTATAAGTAAATCAATAAGAAATTGAACTCGTATGTTAATTTTTCTCTACCTTATTAAATTCTTGATAAACCGAATAGAATTAGGTCTAATTTAATTGTAATTGGAGCTGAAAAAACCACATATATTTTTAAGTAAATCAGAATTCTAGTTAGGACAACGAACGCCTAACCTTATTTGGCATTAACTATTTTTCTAAAATCGACAAATCAATCCATTACACAAAGACGTCTTACAAACTTAATTTACAGTTCCAAAATTCATCCGATTGTTAAAAATGACAATAACAAAATAAAAAAGTAATTTTTATTAGAAAAAAGTAATTTTTATTAGACTAGATTCTACACATTGTAAACGTTTACAAAACATTTTCAAAAATGAACTTCTGGAAATAAATTCGAACATCACTTTCTCTACATAAAGAAACGAGTGTGAAATGCGTCTGGAGAGTTAACACGCGTTAATTCATTCTAGTTATTTCATTTTATTAACAATTAGGTCCACGCGTTCGTGCGCCAACGTGAAATCTCATTATGGCGAAAACCCCATTGCGAGGGAGTAAATTGTATTTTATAACGAGTTTCTTCTTCTTTACTGTCTTTTTTTCGTTCTTTGTTTTTTTCGAGCTTTTCCTCGCACGTCGGGTCGACCAACAGAGCAGCAGCAACATTAATGCGAGTCGTAATAAATTAAAAGTTTATGTGTTCATGGAATAATTCAGTTATGTAACGTACAGTATGTATGTGTTTTCGAGTATCATACTCTTCATCATACTCGAGCTTTTACAGAAATTTGCCGCTTTTCGACTTTGTTTCTCCAACTCTCTTCAAGCTTCCGTTTACGCTCTTTTCATTTTACTCACAAATGCTCTGCAACTCTGTTTAATGAGCTTATTGGAAAACACCAGCATAAATTGTAAGCTTTAGAACCCACCATAGGAACATTTTTGTCTCGTCTTATAACAGAAAGGTGAGACCAAAAGAGGCTCTTATTAAAAAGGATCTTATCAAAAAGGATCTTTCCAAAAAGTTCTCTTTTACATTATTCTTCAAAGAGTTCTTTTCAATCAATTTTAGAAACAGTTTTTCAAATAGTTTTTTTAACAGTTTTTCAAATAGTTTTTTTAACAGTTTTTCAAATAGTTTTTTTAACAGTTTTTCAAATAGTTTTTTTTAACAGTTTTTCAAATAGTTTTTTGAACAGTTTTTCAAACATAATTTGTTTTAGACAGAAATCATATAGAAAAAAATATTTGTATGTTGCATTAATTCTATAAAAACTCGCCTTTTGGATGCCTGCAAAAAATCTTCATTATTTCACGAGTTCTTGGAAAAAAAAATTCTTGGACGTTTTCTTACATTTTAGATGAACTATTTATTCATATTTTTTTGAATAACTGACTTAAAACTGAATAATAAGAATTAAGGGACTTGAAAATGATGGAAAAAGTATATTTTCAGCAATTTGTCAATTTTAATCGAATTGAATCGCAAAATGTTTATTCTTAATTTGCAAACAAAACATGGATTGAAATCAAGATCAAGTTATATTATTTACAACAAATTGGGTGATTAATCTTTTCTTGATAATTCTTTAATAAAAGATTCTATGTAGTGTTAATCCTTATTGATCCATATGCTCTTATTATTTTATTTGGTTGTTCGATATTTTTACATTCTCATAAAAAATGAGACTGTATGCAAATTGTGCGATTTTGGACTTTTGCTAATTTCATCATTTTTTTACGCACAATAAGTGACGCAGAAATGAAAATATCAAAAATGTGATGTTAAGAGATGTTTTTGAGCAATGAATGGTAAGTTTACGTTATTTTTCGTTTTGTCTGATTGTTCTGTTCTTTTATCTATTGTTTACATGAAAGTTTAATTTATAAAATTGTAAATAAATGCATTTTTTTAGAATAAAAATTCTGAAGAGTGTGTCAATTTTTGACTCCGAAATGTTAAATGTCAAAATATAATTTTTTGACCTTTCTCTCTTTGATAGTCGTTAAATTCAAAATACATAAAAAACATGGATTAATTTGAAGTGTTTAAAAAACGTGTGCCCATATTGCTGATAAGAGCAGTGTAATCATTCTTTTTTAAAGGTGATTCGTAAAAAAATGCAGTACATGTCCCAATTTTGTACCTGGAACGACTTCTGTCTGTCTATCGATTCTCGGGTAATTCTCAGTGATTTGTCCTCGTTATCCATGCGACCGCTTCCGGATCTCCCGCAGGACGGCTGAACTGCTCCGAAAACGGAGACAAATGAGTGAAAAAGGCCGTGGAGTTGCTGGTTCGTCCCGCGATTTGACATTGTCGAAAGTTAATCAATGCCCGACGGAGCATAGGATGTCCGACGTCGGGCCGTTTCGTCAATTTTTTAAAATTAAATCACTATCTGTCCTTGTTAAATGCGTTTTCTAGCGTTACCTCCCCGCCCCCAATCGGGGTCCATGCAACTCATCCCCATTTCCATTCTACAGCATCCACCATCGGTACTTTGGGTACTGCACCTAATGACAGACAGTTGCTGCTGAAAAAAAAGAACGGTGTGGGGAAAATATTCATCCATGCCGAGGGGAGAATCTGGGGAAAGGGGTAAACGAGGGGGGTCAGTGAAGGCATGTAAATCCACGTCACAGTGAGAACGCCGCGCCACGCCACCTCTATATATAGATGTTACACCCATAGTGTCGCAGCGGTGTCGAAAGCCAGCGAACCCGGCTAAAATGTATTGGAATAAAAAACAATGGCCGCAAATGCTGCGAGGTAGGTTGGGACATTTTTTTCTATTAGCCAAAACTTACAAGCACGCTCAGCGCGCTTCCGGCCATTTTGTCGGAGCGCAGATCGACCAACAAACTAGCATCGACGCGTGATGTCACCGCTTCCGCTTTGGGATTTCCTGTTTCTGTCTACTTCTACTAAGTGGATATTGAGTCACCATTTCCCTTTTGCAACAGTTTCCTTTTTTAAAGGACGTTACAAACTCGCACATTTTGTCTTATTTCCACTTTTGAATTTAAAGCAGAACGTACTGAATACAAGGTTAGTGTTACGTTCATAGTGTTACGTTCATCAACAATGAAACATAACAATAGTATAATCGGGAATTCAACAAGGAAATGGAAATAACGAAGCAGGACAGGAAAATGGTTTGGAAAGGACGTTTTTATATATACCTAGTATGTATTTAATATATGTAGTATATAGTATGTATTTTACAAGATCAAGAATAATTAGTCTAAAAAATGTATACCGAGAAGCAACTTTTTATGTTAGCAATCAATAAATCAATTACTTGTGAGAGATCAAAGGGAGAAAGAAGTGGAGACCCCGAGGATTTCTTTTGCAGATGAGACAATGCACCCTCATCCTGGTCGAAAGGCGTTAATTATAATTAGTAGTCACCAGATTAGTAATTAACACTTGATTGTAATCGTGTTTGTGCGTTCATGGACATAAATATACTCGCATTTTGCATATGCTTGTGTGAGATAATAACGCAGGGTCGAGTGTATCGTGAAGGTAAGCGAAGCAAGTCGCCCGATTTATAACGCAGATAATAATTATGCGGTCCGAACTTAATATTCATGAGCCAATCAGATTTGTGTTTCAAGTGCGACGCCGGATTACTAACCTTCAGGCATCAAGGATCAGAGATTCACTGTCGCGACTTATTCGATCCTTTGAGATTTCTGGCCCAAAGTTTTACGATATAGTCTTTTTTCTTTTTCATTATCGATTATGACTATAGGCTCTTTTAATTTCAATTTCAAGCTCCTCTTTATCTTACATCAATGCCCGCGTGAAATATTTATTTGACGCCTTGCATAATTGTTTGTTAACATCGGCAACTAATGGAATAAATTTTATTTTCAGGTGCGTTTATTTTCAAGTATCGTTTAATTAATTTATTGTTAAAGTGTATGGGTTGTTTTTGGTGTCATATTCAGGTTGCTCATTTTATCAGAATTTATTTTTATTTATTTATTTTATTTTATTTTATTTTTATATTTAGTTTATTTTAAAACTTTAAGACAAGTTTAATGTTTAATAAGAAATTTTCATT
Source organism: Ganaspis sp. Gsp50 (assembly GCA_011057455.1). Taxonomy (NCBI): domain Eukaryota; kingdom Metazoa; phylum Arthropoda; class Insecta; order Hymenoptera; family Figitidae; genus Ganaspis; species Ganaspis sp. Gsp50. Next base: position 15,832 of record WNHD01005224.1, on the reverse strand, counting down.
TCTCTCTTTAAAAGCTAAGACGAATGTCTAAAAAATTAATATAGATTGATTTAAATTATTTAAAGAGTCGTTGAAGAAGTTTCAACTTTTCGTACTTTATTTGTTTTCTTCGTTCTATTTCGTTTGGAATTTTCTTACTATTTTATTTGTTATTTTCGTACTATTTTATTTGTTATTTCCGTACTATTTTGTTTGTTATTTCCGTACTATTTTGTTTGTTATTTCCGTACTATTTTGTTTGTTATTTCCGTACTATTTTGTTTGTTATTTCTGTATTATTTTGTTTGTTATTTCCGTACTATTTTGTTTGTTATTTGCATATACTACTTTATTTGTTATTTTCGAACTATTTTATTTGTTATTTTCGTACAATTTTATTTATGTTATTTTCTTATTATTGTTGATTTATTTTTGCCCCTCTGTACTATGTTCTGCTCTATTACCAAGTGTGGTAATTCTCTTGCATTATACTTTATAATGACCTATCACACACGAGTTATATTTTGATAACAAAATTTTAAAAACTAAACATTAAACATGTTTCTGTAAAATAAACCTTCATAAACAATAACTACAAAATCTACAAGTTTCATTATTTTTGTTTAAATTAAATTATTTTTGTTTAAATTAAATTATTTTTGTTCAAATTAAATTATTTTTGTTTAAATTAAATTATTTTCGTTTAAATTAAATTATTTTTGTTTAAACTAAATTATTTTCGTTTAAATTAAATTATTTTTGTTTAAATTAAATTATTTTCGTTTAAATTAAATTAAATTATTTTTGTTTAATTTTTGTTTAAAAAACACGAATTAGTTCTGGGTTACGTAAACAATAAAAGCAATTGTTGACCCGAAAGTCGCTATACTTACGAGAAAACTAATTTGCAGGGTTTAAAATTAATTTTCTGAATGAAGCGCGCCTTTGTAAAGCAGTATATATTGGTGAATGAATATTCGACAGTTGATTTGGATGCAAAAACTCCATTTTTGCATAACATTTTCTTAATGGTGAGTGCAAAAGGTATATTGGTTCGACGGTGAATGTCCTATAGATCGACGGCCCCTCATTCGTATGCGGAACGAAAAAACTAAGATGCAACATTCGCGTTTCGTTAAAACTGGTCCCCATGCGAATCGGACAACAACGCGAGGGTAGAAAATTATGCACAATTAATGTCAGTCAAGCATACTTATGTTGCCGTTATGCTGGAAATGTTTATGTATTCTCTCCATTCGTTTTACGCGACCGAATATATTTCTCCTGTAATCGTGCACGGAAAGAGCGGCCTTTATGCCAGTGTTGTAGTAATGGCTATGACGAGATTGACGATCGACCTTAAGCAACGTGAATTATATATCTATATTGACAAACCATGTCCATTAAATCACTTCCTTTTCATTGTAATTGGAATTTTTAACCCCTTCGCATAATTTCCTCAAAGTGCATTTTATACCATTCTTTCCCTGCAATGAAAATTAAGTTCCATATATTATATTACCTTCTTTATACACCGATTTATGATATGGATCCATTGTTCCATGTTCATTCTTTTTTTGTTAATTCCATTACCTTTAAATCATATACTAATAACTATTTATAATAACTTTTGTATAACTTTTTGTATAACTTTTTGTACAACTTTTTGTACAACTTTTTGTACAACTTATTGTACAACTTTTTGTAAAACTTTTTGTACAACTTATTGTACAACTTTTTGTACAACTTTTTGTACAACTTTTTGCACAGCTTTTTGTACAACTTTTTGTATAACTTTTGTATATCTTTTTCATTAAAATTTTATCATAATAACTTTTTTGCAACGACTAATAACTTTTTTAATGCTTTACTCTTCAATCTATAACTAAAGAATAATTCACTGCTTCTGCATCCGTGATCATGAATCAATACCTAAACACGAAAATAAAATCCTTGGTTTTCAATACCTAAAAGCAAAATAAAAAAAGTCGAGGTGGTATCAGTTGCTGATTATACGGAGGAATCCCGAGAGGACGTGTCGTCATAAAAGTCAAATTTAGCGGACAAGAACACACGGCAATTAAAATGCGTCCTGATTACTGCACTCAGCTGTCTCGTAAAAAAATACTCCTTCTCTGTGGCTTAGAGAGGTCGGCATAAAGGTACGCTGCATACATTCAGAAGGTACGCGGATGGTCGCAACAATGTACGATAATGAAGAATTATCGCCGCATAAGACTCGGCAATAGGTGCAAGGGGCTTCTCGTTAGCGGATCGAGATCATAAAAATCACGTATATGCTTATAGGCATAGCTGGAAATATGCCCGCCAGCAAAGCTACATGGTCCACTCTCGATGCGTTCCGCCCGAAGCAACCGAATCACATTTCTTCTTTTTTTTCTTTTATTGCTACGATTTGGTAGGGCGCTTATTATGAGCGTCTCTAAATTCCTATCAGCTTCTTTATAACGCACCATCAGACACAAATCCTCAACTAACCCTCCCAAACACTTATCAATTTTGCATTTTTTAGCCACAATGTCCGATATTCTTTCAAACTGGAAACATAATCATAAAAAGTGCCACGGCAATCTTTATAAAGATCTTTGTAAAATTTTAAAGCGATAAGGGATTATTTTGGTATTAAAAGGCGAACAATAATACTCAACAACTTGGTTGGAATACTTTTTCTCGAGAAAAATTTGGAACTTAAATTTCAAACTTAGTTGCGTTTATTTACGAATCTTATTTACGAATCTTATTTACGAAGCTCATTTACAAAGCTTACGAAGCTTCACGAAGCTTTACGAAACTTATTTACGAAAGTGAAACTCACGAAACGTATTGGAACTTTTCTACGAAACGCATTCGCGAAATTTGACGTGCGCAGCGGAAAGTAAAATTACTTGGAGAAAAACAATTTTCAAGCGCAACAAGAAGCGTGGACATTTATATTAGGAACCGTATTTTACTGGTACTTTTAATTTCGTCGGGATCGTAAACATTTCGGCGCATGCGCGAGAGGGAGAAGAGACGACCCTAAGTGTATTTGCATATTTTAATGAGGCATTCAGTGTTTTCTTTACTTTTGGGTCCAGTAGTAGGGGCTCAATATTCGACCGTAAATGCCAATGATAATGTGACGCGCTCTAATGCGATTCTGCAAGACTTGCATCCAAACTGTGTACAAATGCTCGAATTGCAATTGGCCGAATAAAATTTCTTCTTTACAGAAAAAATAGCTTTCTGTTTTTTCGTGAAGCTGAAATTCGACTTTTTCTTTATCATATTTGTCTTTTCTGGAACATTATAATATGCAATATATTTGCCAGTATATATTTGAATAAATATAGTATAAATAAGTTTATTTCTTTATCATTATTTATATTTATATTTATATTATTTATATTTATTTATATTATTATATTTTCATTATTGAGATTGTTGATATACTTGTGATAAATAAAAAAGGATATAAAAAAGTTTCGGATGTCGTTGATTACAGTTTTGAGGATCCTCGAGAATGAACAAAACTGCTTGTTTACGAGCAAGTAGAAAGGAATTACGAATGTGAATTGAATTTGGTTCCGAGAGATGGCGCGATTCTGTCAGAACGCATGCGCCGTCGCAACTGTGTGTAAAGTACACATCCTACGCATGCGCGATTGCAACTGTGCGTAAAGTGATCTACAGATTGTTTCAAAAATCCAGGTTTTACTTTAAAATGTTTAAAGTTCAACTTTCTATCAATGCACTGTAAAAAGAAGCATCTTATGAAACTTAAAAGTTTAAAGTTTTAAAGTATCTTATGCATCTTAAGAAACTTAAAAATTTAAAGTTTTAAAGTATCTTAAGCATCTTAAGAAACTTAAAAGTTTAAAGTTTTAAAGTATCTTAAGCATCTTAAGAAACTTAAAAGCTTAAAGTTTTAAAGTATCTTAAAAGTAATTTTGTAGTATTATATTGTAAATTATAAAAAAAAGTTATGTGTTAAAAAAGTTATATGTTATTGTATTTTTTGTAGTTCTGTTTACAGTTACAAGATGCTTCTATTTACAGTGTGGTAGTACGAAAACGATGTATTTTCAAACATCAAATTTTGTTTTCAAAAAAGAGCTTGTGTCTACTTTGTAAGAAGAAACTGAAAAGACATGAAGTGATACTGGAACAAAATTATCCATGTTGCGCTATTAAATAGATGCACACGTTCAATTACGCATTAACTGAAATTATCCACCTGAAGGTATTATACGAGATTTAATAGGTTCCATAAAGATAAATGTTTACTTTTTAAGTTACTTTTACTACCTCATATTACGTGTCTACACATTTTGATAATAATAATGTAATGACTATTTGAACAAGTTGAAATTGATGTCGTTGAATTGTAGTTTCTCATCGTAATTTTATAGGATCTCTGTTATTACGTGTTATTCGAATATATTATGATCCTCTATAATGAAGTGCCTTCTGGCATTTTATTTAATACTCTCCCATCGTTTCATACGCGGGTACCAGGTAATCATCTGGGTGCATGATAGGGCAACCGGCTACTGGGCGTGGAATAAATCTGTAACCTCGGATAACCATGATGGAGTACTTTCGATATGCTATAGACTTTACGACTTACAGCTCGCTACCGGGGAATACGGCTTACCGTTATTCGTTTCGCAAAAAAATATTCACGCTACAGAAAAAAGTACGCCCTGTATCGTTGTCGGTAATGGACAGAGAACAAAGTTCTGTCACCATTCGGTGAGGAAAATAAACATCACTATTGGACAGATTGTAACTGTCATATTCCTACGCCACGTCCAGTAAAATGCACGAGTCGTTTGTTACGATGTCAAAAAGCATCGTAGAAAAAAGTGTAAAAGTGCATCTTCCCCATTAACCACAAAAGGTATGGTAAAAGTGACTTTATCACCCATTGCCATGCAAACTTTCAGCTTTTCTATCTACCTGTCTGACTTCCCTGGCAAATAAATCTCCCGACTCGAATTTTTTAATTTTCCCACTCCATCAAAATGTCTACTCTTTAGATATTCAACTTAATTTTCGATTTTGAATTTTCGATCAAAAATACATTCCCAATAAAAAATTGAATACCACTACGGGCCCAGTACGGGCATCAATGGAGAATTGTACTGGGCCCGTACTGGGAAAATAGAATACTGGCATAATACAGAAACTTTTTCTTGGGTTGTGATTTAAAAGAAAAATTTTCGATAAAAGAATACATTGTGTATATATTTAATGTATACATTTAAAAGAAAAGTAATTCTGTTTAAGTGAGGGAGTTTACACCGACGTGTATTAAAATGAAACAAGGCAAGTTTATTTTGCTTATTTTATTTAAACAGAGAGAAGTTTATTTTTTTAACTGCCTGTTTCACTTCAATGCGTCTGTATAAACTCTCTTATTAAGAGATAGTGTTTTGCAAAACACTATCTGTTGCATTTTGCAACTTTTGCAAAATGAGTTGCGCAGCTTAACAGACACTTAAGCACCTCGGTGTAAACTAGCTCAGTGAGCAGAAAATCGATAAATTCAGTAAGAAGAGTTACAAGTGTAAAAGAAAGGGAAGAAATTGACTTTCTCCTAAGAAAGAGACTTTAGAATATTCTTGATTGCAAATGATCAAAAAGAAAGATTTCGTCAAGTTAAAACTACCATAAAACATAACCTATATTCACAATAATCTAAGGTCCCTTTTTTCGGAGCGTCTCACAAATAATAAATCAAAATAAACGAATGTTACTAGTTACGATAAAAGACTTTTTCCTCATTCAGATTCAGAGAGTAATGAAGAATATAATTCTCTTCAAAATACAATTAAAGTTCGAACAAATTTTTAAATCCAACTATTGGATTAACAACTTTTAATCCAACTTAAAAACTATTGTTTAACCTGCATGCTGCCGGCGTTTGACAAATCCAGCAATTAAGCCTAAATATAGGTTTTTCGGCAGCCTACTGGTTACAGAAAACAACTTAAAAACTATTGTTTAAAAAAACAACTTAAAAACTATTGTTTAAAAAACAACTTAAAAACTATTGTTTAAAAAACAACTTAAAAACTATTGTTTAAAAAAGCAACTTAAAAACTATTTTTAAAAAACAACTTAAAAACTATTGTTTAAAAAAGCAACTTAAAAACTATTGTTTAAAAAACAACTTAAAAACTATTGTTTAAAAAAACAACTTAAAAACTATTGTTAAAAAAACAACTTGAAATCGATTGTTTTTAAGTTTGGTAACATTTACGCTAGAAGGTATCTCTGCGGATTAGAAAGAACAAAAAAAGAAATGATTTTAGAATAATTGCGACTGTTCGGTGATGAAATATGATTGGAATAATGAGAAAAAATTTGAATAGAATGGACTAGGGGAGAAAGGAAGCGTTTCCATTTGGGGTACCGAGATGCATCATTAAGGATGCGATTAAAAATGTAGTCGTAATAAAATCGCGCGTTAACTTAACGAATGTGAAGCCATGCCTCATCTCGCCGCCGCGCGTCGCGTTCGTATTTATTGCTACTGCAATTGGGAACCCGTCCAAGTCGAACTCAGGCATTCGAACTCGTTCCGAACGAAGGAACGTGGAACGAAACGGGAGGAGTAGCAGTTGCACTTGCCCTGCATAATTAGCACGTCGGCTCCCATTCCTTTGTCCCGATCGCAAGCCGCATTGCCTCTATAAGTCTTGATACACAAGAGCCCTATTATGCGACAATAAATCAATTTTAATCGTCCTCGCAACTCTACAAATATTCCTCAAATTCTCCTTCTTTTTCTTCCAAATACTTTCAATTTCAAAATTCCAATTCTTTTTCTTCCAAATCATTTCAAAAATTCCAAAACGTTTTAATTTCAATTCTTCCAGGCAAATTTTACATTTTTTGTGAAAGAAAGAAATTCTTTGTGCGTATATATATCTACTCACTTACGCACAAAGAATTTCTTTCACAAAAATGTAAAATTTGTGCAATTTTAGAAAACACGTAAAGTAATTTTGTCTGGAATGGAGAAAATGATTTTTACAACGAGCATGTGAAATGAAAACTGAAAACGCTTCTTTGAAAATGGAAATACCACTTATCACTTACTTTGGTATTCAATTAATTTCTCAATTTTCCTTTACATCGGTGGAAAGCTTCGTCAGAGGGATTTGCTCTCTGAATTGGCAATTCGCTGACATCCATCAAGCGGACCTCATTAACAGATTTCCCAATTAGGTAGTTAATTTCAGTTGAGGACGATTGGATTCGTCAAATCACTGCCATTAGCTTTCTCGTTTTACTTTAAATAGGGTCGTAATATCCGAAACGATGAGAAGTTATCATATCCATTGAATTTCTCGTATTTCACACTATCACCTCCGATTGTCACTTAACGAGATATCCGCCCCCGGGCAAATTGTTGCCACTCTCCCATCTAGAGTTAAGCCGCATGATGTGTCAGATCTTGCGTGGGTTGTGCCACACGATTGTTAATTGTTCAACAATGATGCTTTATGGTGTCCATTACTTAAGTGATTAGTCCAACTGATGATGACTTTTATACTAATTTTAACATTTTAGAACATTTGCACAATAAGGATTTTCATTTTGTTTTTCTAGACTTTTAACTGATGATTGAGTTTCAATGCGATTGGTTTTAACTCAATTGGCTATTTTGTCCTCGAGATGAGTTTCATTACAAAGATCATCCGAAACTTAATAAACATGGTCAGGAAAAATATAACCAAAGTAAATGAAATTTCAATCGAAAATAAATGAACTTCTAACCGCAGTAAATAAATACTCAACCACAATAAATGAATATTCAACCACAGTAAATGAAAATTGCTTGAATTTTCAGTAAATTTGTGATACGGGTTTGGAAAATTTGGGAAAAAGTTCTTTTGCTTTGAACGAGATTGGAAGAAAAGGGTTATGATGATTAAAGATTTTGATACACGGAGTAATCATGATAATTATGATGATTGTTGATTGTTATGAAAATAATGTTCACGATTATCGAAACAATATTAATGATTTTTGTATTGGTGATAATGATGATAATGATTATGATGATGATGATGATGATGATGATGATGATGATGATGATGATGATGATGATGATGATGATGATGATGATGATGAAGAAGATGAATCTTTGTCATATTGAAGTGTCATTTAAGCTGATTAAGAAGTTTTAGGATGTTCAAATTAAACTTATTCGATTTGTTTAAAGTTTGTTTAGCAGAACCTGGAGAATTAGCGAAGTGGAAGGTGTTATTCTTCGGCACCAAACATTCCCTCCCGCAACTAAAGTTGTGTGTCTGTCTTAGGTCGCTGGCCGCTGGCCATAATCTACTAGGATTTTGGGCAGCTTAGAGGGAAGTGGAGGGTGAGCAGGGTTCCGGGTTAACTTATAATAACAGAAGTTGCTAGAGAGTTCGGACAACGCCTAGAAGCTTGGACAGGGATGGGTTGTCGCCAAGTGTCCTGGAATTGGAAGTATGGTACGAAGCTGATGCAAGACGTGCGAGCGACGACCCGCTTTCACGTGACTATTCAACAAACCATCCGTGTTAACAAACACCGCCAAACTTAACTTAAAACACCAATCCATATTTCCAAAAATAGATACATTTCCAAAACAGATGTATTTCCAAAACAGATGTATTTCCAAAAAAGATGTACTTCAAAAAAAGATGTATTTTCAAAAAAGATGTATTTCTAATCATAGATGCATATCCTAAAAAGGTTCATTTTCAAAATGGATATCTTGTCAAGAAGGATATATTTTTGAAAAAGATTGTAATTAATTTAATTTCTGCATCCCTTTTATGGCATTTATTTAAAAATACGAAAAAACGTCAGAAACTTTACATTTACAAGCAAGGAAGAAGCAATTACGAATGTGAATTAAGTTTGGCTCTAAGAGATGGCGCCACTCAAGCGAGACGCATGCGCAGTTGCAACTGTGTGGAAAGTAGCGATATAACGCATGCGCAATTGCAACTGTGCGTAAAGTATTCTTCCCGTTGTTACGAAAAGTCACGTTTTACGCATACCTTCTTTCAAATGTTTAAGGTTCAACTTCCCATGATAGCTACAAAAACGAGGTACTTTTAAAAAACAAACGTATTTTTAAATTCATTTTCATATTTTTTTTAATATTTATTTTTATATTTCTTTTCCATTTTTTTATATTTATTTTCATTTTTTTTATATTTTCATTTTTTTATATTTTCATTTTTTTATATTTATTTTCAATTTTTTTATATTTATTTTCAATTTTTTTATATTTATTTTCAATTGTTTTCTCATATTTATTTTCAATTTTTTTATATTTATTTTCAATTGTTTTCTTATATTTATTTTCAGTTTTATTTCAACTTTATTTGAGAATGGAAGCATTTTGTTTGCACGTTTTAAATTCTTTTTCGAAAGTTGACTAATTAGGAGACCCTTTTAGCAAAAAGTAATGCGTAGAGTCCGAATGAAACAAGAAAGTTGGAATGAAATCGTAAATCTTGTTAAAATGAAAAACGTCTTGGAGGGTGCGAAGCTTCGATTTAAGGGTATCTTAAACTCATCGTGACCTGCAGATTAATAGTCGTGGTTGCAAATGGTAGGGATGTGAGTTAAGAGGGCGATCCACTTTCCGAATGAAGCGAATGCAAAGAGAGGATCGCCGAATGGAAAAGAGGAGGTGAGAGAAATCAAAGAGAAGCAAAGGGGTTGATCGAGTCAGAGAAGGAGAGAAAAAGATTGAGGGCGATGGAAAGTGCCGCAAAACAGCTTTACGAGTGCGGAAAGTTGCTTTGGGGATATAAAGCAAACGTGTCGCATATAACTTACAATCAACTTGATTCCGGTTCACCTTTTTAGCATCGGCATTCACTTCAATTTTCAATTGAATAAATAAGATCTACTCTATTCTACCAAGTGTCAAGAAAAGCTTAGATATTAAGTAATTAATGTATTGTATTGGAAATTTAATTATCTATTGAACAATTAATAATCCCTTGAACAATTAAAATCTCGTGAACAATTAAAATCTCGTGAACAATTAAAATCTCTTGAACAATTAAAATCTCGTGAACAATTAAAATCTCTTGAACAATTAAAATCTCGTGAACAATTAAAATCTCTTGAACAATTAATAATCTCTTGAACAATTAATAATCACTTGAACAATTAACAAAATCTCTTTACAATTAATAATATATAGCACAACTCTTTGAAAACAGAAAATATTTTTAAAAAGTTACAACTGATTCAAAAATAGAAAATTGGATGAACTTTTTTCGTGTACTGGATTTTTCGTAAAGAGAAAATTATAGAAATTAAAGGAAGTGTGATGGGAAAATGAAAAGGTTTTTTTAGTTTGTTGAGAAACGAAATAGCGATTGCTTAACGGTTGAACGTGACGCGTCACATAAATGCTTACTTATAGATTCTTAGTTAAAAAAGGGTGCACTTTATGGGGTACAATATTGAAAATAAATCGATAACTTAATTTAAGCCAGCATCGGTGTCCGTTGAGAATTGCGGTTAATCAATTTATGCCAGTGCTGGTGCATACACATATGCATAACGGACCTCTGCAAAGCTTCAACGGCGATTTCATTAACTTATCTCTTTCAGGTAGCGCGTGCGTGACTCCTGGAAATAAGGATTGCCAATTATATTGCACTGTCAACCGATTTTAAATTCTCACTTTTTATTCTTAAGTGCCTCATATTTAGCTATATCTTTCCACAAGAACCTTCCCTAAATTCGCTTCATAAAATCCATTGTCAATTCCAAGATAGGTTTATTTAAATTTTGAAATTTATACCATTTTTAAAAGTTGCACTTATTTTTAAATTATTTAAATTTTTTTAATTATTTGTAAATTTACACATATTTTTAATTATTTTTAAATTTACACATATTTTTAATTATTTTTAAATTTACTCATATTTTTAAACTTACACTTACCTTTTTAAATTATGCTTATTTCTGAAGTCCTACTTATTTTATTGTATTTATTATGTTACTCATTTGCTTTCGATATTTTGTATTTATTTTTAAGTTGTTGAGAGAGTTTTTGCTAACATTGTAGATGGTAATGTATAGAATGAAATAAAGCATCTGTTGAAAAAAGATAAGATAATAATTGTGGTAACGGGTGATCGATAAGTAGGGTGTAATCATGGCTCACTTGAAGCTCTTTTATTTGAAGCAATTATCATATATTTCATGATTACCTTAACCTGAGGATGAATAGTAATCTTCCACCATTTACACCATGTGGTTTATCTCAATAAATTTAATTTCAAACGTGTGATTGCTCATAATAAATACGCAGTTATCCCATCATATACGAACTGTACACGAAGAAAATGTTCTTCGCACAATTATTGCCGAACCAGTTTATCGATTTTCTTATTATACTATTGGTCAAGCACTAAAGTTAACCGGCATCGTTTACTCACAAAAACTGAACTTTCAGAGATTCTCTTTGCATACCATTTCAAGATTATTACTGAATACGTATTATTTTGTAATAAAAGATATCTGCATCGAATGAGTTTTAATCTATTTTATACAAGTTTGGGTCACTTCAATGCATTTAAGAAAATGTTAATGTTACGATTTTAAAAAATGTCACTGCATGACAATTATATTGTTTTATGGCAAATATGTTGTTTTGTTTCAACTGTGTTGTTTTATATAAATTATGTCAATTATGTTGTTCCATAGAAATTATTTGGTTCCATGGCAATTATGTTGTTCCATAACAATTATTTTGTAACATAGTTACAGTTTTGTAACATAGTTACAGTTTGTTTTAATTTAATTATGTTGTCCTTGATTAATTATGTTGTAACGCAGCATTTAGGTTGTTCCAATGCAATTATATTGTTTGATGTCAATTATGTTGTTCCATGTTAATTATGGTTTTGTCTTCAATTATGTCAATTATGTCAATTATGTTGTTTCATATCAATTATGTTGTTTCATATCAATTATGTTTTTCCATGGCAATTGTTCTTTGTCGTCAATTATGTTGTTCCATGGCAATTACGTTGTTCCCTGTCAATTATGTTGTTCCATATCAATTATATTTTTTCATGTCAATTATGTTGTTCCGTGGCAATTACGTTGTTCCCTGTCAATTATGTTATTCCATGTTATTTATGATTTTGGTTTCAATTATGTCAATTATGTTGTTCCATATCAATTATGTTTTTCCATGTCAACTATGTTGTTTGTCGTCCATTATGTTGTTCCATGGCAATTACGTTGTTCCATGTCAATTATGTTGTTCCATATCAATTATGTTTTTTCATGTCAATTATGTTGTTCTATATTAATAACGTTGTTCCATATCAATTATGTGGTTTATTGTCAATTATGTTTTTTGGCGTCAATTATGTTGTTTGCCGTCAATTATGTTGTTCCGTGGCAATTAAGTTGTTCCCTGTCAATTGTATTGTTCCATGTTAATTATGTTTTTGTCTTCAATTATGTCAATTATGTTGTTCCATATCAATTGTGTTTTCCATGTCAATTATGTTGTTTCGCGGTAATTATGTTGTTCCATAGTAATTACGTTGTTCCATGTCAATTATGTTGTTTGGCGTCAATTTGTTGTTCCATAGCAATTATGTTTTTTCATGTCAATTATGTTGTTCCATATTAATAACGTTGTTCCATATCAATTGTGTTGTTTGGCGTCAATTATGTTGTTCCGTGTCAATTACGATGTTCCCTGTCAATTATGTTGTTCCATGTTAATTATGTTTTTGGCTTCTATTATGTCAATTATGTTGTTCCATATCAATTATGTTTTTCCATGTCAATTATGTTGTTTGTCGTCAATTATGTTATTTGGCGTCAATTAAGTTGTTTCGTGGCAATTACGTTGTTCCCTGTCAATTATGTTGTTCCATGTTAATTATGTTTTTGTCTTCAATTATGTTAATTATGTTGTTCCATATCAATTATGTTGTTTCGCGGTAATTATGTTGTTCCATAGTAATTGCGTTGTTCCATGTCAATTATGTTGTTTGGCTTCAAGATGTTGTTCCATGTAATTATTTTGTTTCTTCTAAATTATGTTTCCTCATTGCAATTATGTTAATCAACGTTAATTGTTTAAAAACTGTTAAAATACTTTTTAATCTATTGCATATTTATGAATTCGGAAGTATGTTTTCGAAGAATTTTCTGATACGTTTAATTACTATTGAATAAAATATGACATTGTTAAATTAATTAATTGCTTCCTTGAATGGGATAATAAGGTAACTAGAATCTGTTGCAAACTGGCAATAAAGAAGCGACGAGAGAGTAAAGAGCAACGACAATACATATCCCGTGGACAGTACAATAGTAATTGTAAATCAGAGTATTTTAAAAATCTGACAGGATATATGTTGCCTCGACCTCGTATATCGTCACACGTTGCCCATTAAATACAGCATTATGTGCACTCGGACATAGGCAGCTAACTTCAGGCACATGATGGTAATTGTTAAGATGTATTCTCAACACCATTTTCGGTATCTTGCCGTTCCGTAAAGAATTCTTCTTTCCCCCCTCTATCTACACCCACACACATGACATCGTTTCTCATCCCCCAGCTATCATCATTTTTACCAACTGATAATTAAGATTTGTTCCATCGTTCTTGCGAATCTAAAATACGAACTACTTTGCAATTTGAAAGAATTATTTATTACTTTCAGAATATCGATTTAATCAATATCATTGCTCGGATAAGTTTACGTTTAGATAAGTTTTTCTTTGGATAAGTTTTTGTTTGGTTAAGTTTACATTTGGATAAGTTTACATTTAGATAAGTTTACATTTGGATAAGTTTACGTTTGGACAAGTTTATATTTGGATAAGTCAAAGTTTTGCTTGGCGGTAATTAGCAATAAATGTGCGCAATTTTTAAATAAATTTATTTAACAGAAATTATTGAAGAAAGAATTTTAACTCTGTTAATAAGAGAAGACATTTTCATAGTCTTGGTGTGCTCTTTCGCAACCTACAATTACTCACAGCAATAAAATCGAGGAGTTGTATTCCAGTCAATAAATAGTATGCCACACGAGAAGAAGAGAAGGTGGCGAGGGCTGGTTTGGTTATGCGGTTTAACTGCGAACGGGCACGCGACAGACTTCGCCATATGCGAAAACAAATATGAAGTTTTATAATTACCCTATAATCATTTTTTCTAAGTGTAATAAAATCAAACACAAGACTTTAAGTAAGATCAAATTAGCTTTTTATTTGAATTATTATCGGAATGGAGAATATAGAAAGAAAAGTATAATTTTATTATAGTTAGATATAAGAAGATGGTATGTCTGTAAAAAAGGAATTACGAATAAAGAAAGAATATATGTTTGCAAATCTGATGTTTGCAATTCGCAAATTAAATTAAATATTTATGTACGATTTTACACACTTGAATATGCTTCAAAATGTCGAATAATTTTTTTCTAAGCAAATTTAATTACATACGCACATGAAAATTGCGAACAAAATTAAATAGGTGCCTTAAAGCTGCGAATTACGTATGTATATTAAAATTTCAAACTACGTAGGTATGAGTATATTAACAATGCAAATTAAATTAAATATGTACGCGAACCCGAAAACATATTTGAAGATTAAGTTGCGAATGAGATTGAAGATATACAAAATGAAGAATACAAAAATGACAAAAGAGTAAAACATAAAAGGAAAATTAGAAAATGGATTGAAGAATACTGAACAAGAGACTACAAAATAAACAAGAGATTACAAAATAAACAAAAGAGATTACAAAATAAACAAAAGAGATTGCAAAATAAACAAAAGAGATTACAAAATAAACAAGAGATTACAAAATAAACAGGAGAATACAAAATAAACAAGAAATAAGAAAATAAACTGGAGAATACAAAATTAATAAAAGAGTACAAAAAAATGGAGATTGCAAAATATATTCGCGAATACAAAATTAATAAAAGAGTGCAAAAAATGGAGATTGCAAAATATATTCGCGGATACAAAATTAACAAAAAATTATAAAATAAAATGGAGAATACAAAGTTAAGAAGAGAGTACAAAATGAAGATTTCAAAATCAATAGAACACAAAATGAGCAGGAGAATGAAAATCGACAGGAGAAAACCAGATGAATCTGTTATAAAATATTGTATTAAATTATAAGAAAAATCGTCAATAAAATGGAAACAGATGTGAAAATGATACGTAGAATAGAGGGATGATTTTGCAGGCAGTGAGAAAACAATTATAGAAAATTCGTTTCTAGTTATAGCGAATAATTCGTAAGCCATAAGCCGGTTTATTGGAGCGATTGACCCAATGCTTATACTAATTCTAGTGCATGTGGTTCTCATAAATCTATCCATCGACGGAGTAGTCTCTATACAAACATAGATTGCGATCATAAGGGAGGTAATTAATGACTGGCTAATCGATTACTTTACCGATTGCAATCGCTGCTTAGTGTGAACATATGACCTCTCCATACTTGCACTAACTAATAGTATCAGCAGAAACTTGCCGCGAAAATTTCCATTTCTCATACTCTCTTATTCTTTCAATTATTTTAGTCCCGTAAACTTAATCAATTTAATGTTTGAAATCCATTCGCAATATTCGCTGATTCTGATTTGTTGCTGTTTTCAAGACACTTTTTATTTATCTTACTTATTTCAATTTTGTTCAGTACATTCTATATATTTTTTATTCCTTTTTGCTTCCTTATAGAGGAAGCATTGTAATCGTGACAATTTTCGATTTTCTAAAAATAGTCTAAATCAACTCAATTTCATCCAAAAAGCAT
>WNHD01005223.1:0-10410 GCA_011057455.1 Ganaspis sp. Gsp50 | reverse complement strand
AATAATTCAATTTTGACAATCGAAAATGAACCGGGAAAAAATTCAAAAGAGACCGGGAAAAACCGGGAATTTTGTTGGGCAAAATTAGTAGACACCCTGCAATTAAATCTATGAGGAAGCAAAATGTTGATAAATGAACATAATTTTCCACTAGTTCCAGAAACTTTTTCATTCTCCCTGACCTTTCCATACTAAATAAAATTCCCTGACTTTTCCAGATTTCCAGAAAGCGTAGCAACCCTGAATGTGATTTTGACGGAATTGGTTAACTGACGACGCAAATTTTCCAACTTTATGAATTTTTGTTCTATTTTTTTGACAAAGAATTTAATAAAAACATTTATTGCTTTCTATTCACAAGATATCAAACAATACTTACACTAAGGGAGAACTTTAAACAATTTAATATAAACTTTTTATTTAATAAAAAGTAGTCATGGGAACAATAGCCCCAGTCGACGGTAGTTTACGTATTTTGAATTGTATTTGAAGTATTTTGAAGTAGTCTGAAGTATTATTATTGAAAAATTATAAACAAAAAACTTATTGAAAGATGGGGGAAACATACTTGATTTTAGGGAATTTTTTTTTAAAAGGGGGATAAAGAGGATTAGGTGAAAAAGGGGTCAAACTGCGATCCTATATAAAGTAAATTTAACTAAGATTTATTTTGATTTTCTAGGGTAGAGATGCTTTACAATTGACTCACAGCAAAGATGCAGCACTGGTTGGTGGATATCCTGCCTGTGAATTTCCAACGCCTCAATTGAGTGAAGCTTTACTGAGAGTTGGCGCAGATGTAAACGCAAAGGACAACGATGGCAATACCGCCTTACATCTTGCAGTTCTCTCGCAACCCTGGCGCACCGACCTTGCCACAATTTTACTTGAAGCTGGAGCTCATCTCGATGCGGTCAACAACGAGGGCAAAACTTACGAAATGCTCCTCAACAACAAAACTCTTTTCAATGCTGTCAATCCTCTCAAACACACAACACTAACGTGCCTCGCAGCCAGAGTTGTTTGGAGAACACAGCCAATCGATAATGTTCCGAAGCATCTTCGAAATTTTGTTAAAATGCATCAGCAACACGCATCAACATAATTGATTTCAGCCATAAAAGCAGCGTCATTTCTACTTGATTACTCGCGACTTTACCACGAATCTCCGCAATCGACTTGAAAGCTGTAAAGTCCAAACGAAATCAAATTTTCGATATCCATCAATTTCATAATAATCAAAGAAATTCGTGTTTTGAAAGTATCACTTTTCGCTATTCTTCAACTGTGGACCGTCACGAAATCAAGGGCAAATTAAATACAAATAAAATTAAAAAAATACAAAATTAAAATAATACAAAATTAAAAGAAAACAAATTTAAAAAAATACAAATTGAAACAAATACTAATCAAAATAAATACGATAAATACAATAAAACACAAAAATAACGAGTGTATAATAATTGCAATATAATAATTCAATATGATTGTAATTATTTATACGACAATTATTATACGCAAAATTAAGTATACATTTTTGTAAAAAAAAAACAAGTTTTGTGGAATTTGTTTAAAAATTGGAACGAGTAGACAAAGTTTCTGCCAAGTGGGAATTAATTCGATAGAAAAAAAACTCAAAAAAAGTCAAAGACGATAAATAATGCTTTTGTTGTTCATCGGATAAATCAAAATTTATTACGATAAAAATAAAATTCAAAACCCAAGTCAAAGACGAAAGTTTCGCTTTCTATCGAAATTCATTTTCTTTTCGCCGTGTAGAAATTTTATAATTTTCTTTTATTATTAAACTTTGCATAATACATTAGACACATTGATTTCCAATTTTAAACAATTTCTACTCACTACAATTTTCTCTCTATGGTAAATAATTGAGAAAGAATAATTGTACAAGTTAAAAATGCTCTTAATTTCGTGACCGTGTCTTGTCCAGACTGTGGATTGCACTGCGCAATCCAGTGTGGATCTTCGCAAAGACTGGACTATTATTTGCGATCGTAACGAGGAATTATTTACTTTGTTAATCAGTGTGGTCCAAAATTAAATCAAAAATTTAAAGAGAAAAAAAAACTGCCCAAGTTGTCCCACAAACAAAAATATTTAATTTTAGAAAACAATACAATTTTTATATATGAAATGTTGTGACAACTTGCAAGCTGTTAATTCGTAATAAACATAATCATCTTTTAAATCACACCGATAACACTTGAAACGCCAGGAGCTTTTTTCTCTACAAAAAAACCATTTTCATAGATTTCTTTATTTACGCCGCAATAATTTATTTTAGAAAGACTACTTTTGTATTCATGGTTCACACATGTATTTATTATTAATATTTTTCTTTTTGACAGTGTTGAAAAAATTTATGTTTGAAAAAGTTCTTGAAATGTACTCAATTTTGTAAATTTAATGAAAAAGGGTATGGGGTATTTAAGGGGAATATATGCTCGCCTATGCATAAATTCTGCATTATTGATACTTAATCAACGGTCTCGGAAGTATATCTCAAATACAAGTCGTATGCCTCTTTATTTGTCTTTTTCTTATTTACTGAGTGAAACAATTTTCTTTCTTCAACTTTGTTTATCGTAATATTTAATAAACAGAAACTGCGTTATTTCGCGTAAGTCAAGTGGTCGCAAAGTAAGCGATATGCATGCTCGAAGAGACACTCTAGAGACAAAAAAAACTATTTTTTCGCCCTAGAACAAAAGACCACTTTTCACTCTAGAGACAAAAAACTATTTTTCGACCTAGAGCAAAAAAGACCACTTTTTCACTCTAGGGACAAAAAACCACTTTTTCACTCTAGGGACAAAAAACTACTTTTCCACCCTAGAGCAAAAAACTATTTTTTTACTCTTCCAAAAGAACCACTTTTTCTCCTTTGTGCAAAAAGATAACGTAATTTTCGGGTAATTTGCATGTTAATTTACACTACATTGATCGTCAAAGAAATAGTCAGTACTTGCTCGAATGAAATTTGCGTCTAATTAATGTCAGGGCATTAATATGAAAAATTTTGTTCAGTTGAAACAGATCGGCAATTACCAAATTATTCTTTTAGGTGGTTTAAAAGGAAATTTGTAATGATTTGAAAGAAAATGTGTAATTATTTGAAAGAAAATGTGTAATTATTTGAAAGAGGAAAACGTCCTTAATATTTGTACGACACTGATACCTTGATTTGAAATGTGATAAAAAACAGACATATAGATAGAATTATACACATAATTATATGTATACATGAACATACGCGCGCTATGTTCCTTAGGTAAGGTACAATGTTTTTTTTTGTTTGTAAAAATCCGATACATTGTCAAAATACATTTTAAAAAACTTGTTTACAATTTTTTTTTTTAAATGTACACTAGTATTTTAGGTGAAATTTTATAGCATGATTTTAATTCCTGGCCTTTCTCGACAATAGAAGTACCTTGCTTTTTATCAAATTGTTTTGTAATGTAAAGATTGTGAAAATACAGGTGCGATAAAAATTAATGGTTGTTTTTATTTAAAAATACAATTCCTTTATGTTTGTAACACAATAATTTACATGATTACTACAATTCGGTGACTTAAGGTAAATCTAACGATAAACAGATTTATCACAGTTTTACTTACTTTTTAAAGAAAGCGTTGTAGTTGAAGTGCTCTTTCCTGTAAAAGGAAAATTTATGTAGAAAGATTCTTTTTCGGTGGACAAGTGGCTTACCTTATTCGTAGATTATTTATTAAATTTCATCTGAAAGGTAAAAATACAAAGGAAACTAAATCAAGTTGTTTTAAAAATCAAGGAAAAACTAACTCTTGACCAAGAAAATTATGAGGATTAGCGAAATTGACTCTTTCGAGAAGAACATTTGAAAAATAAATCAACTTTCTCTTTTCTATTGATATGGAAAATGAAGACATTTTTACAGCTATCAGTACAAATTTTCAACTCGTGTCTTTCCTACTGGTAGTTTATAAAAATTAACTTGTTCAACTATTTGAAAAACGATTACAATAGCAGATGTAAAAGGAATTTTTAACTTACCATTATTAATCTTGTCAATTTATACGAAGAAAGCCAGTGTTGAAAATATTTTTATTTCTTTATTCTACAAAGCTTACTTTAGAAATTTGGATATCTTTTATTTCTCAATTAGAGTGTCTACTAATTTGTTCAAGATTTTAAATTTAAACGTGCGTTAATTAGCTACATAATAATCGTACCTACATTTTGACACTGATTTCCAAATTTCAGTACGAAAAGTCAATTCTTCTAATAGAAAATTTCGTAAATTTAACAATTCTGTGTAAAAATCTAATAAAATACTGACTAGATAAAAACAAAGGATTAAAATCAAAAATAAAATATAAAACTTTATAAATAAAAAATTTGTCTTCAAAGAATTTCATTTTATTTAAATTTTTTTTGTTTTTTATTTTTCTTTATTAAAATTTTAAATCAAATACGTAAATTTAACAATTTCGTTTAAAAATCTAAAAAAAAACTAGATAACAAAATGATTAAATTGAAAATAAAATATGAAACATTTTTTACGAGAAAAGAGTATTTTTCCTCAAAGTATTTTGTTTTAAAATATTTTTTGTATTTTCTTTCATTTTCTTTTATTAAAAATTGAAAAAAAGTACTTAAAACTTTCTTGGCGAGGAAAGTATTTTTCTTTTCGCTCTTTTCTTGAGAAAAATAATGTTTTTCATCATTATTCATTATTATTTATATACAATCCCCCTTGTTATTTTGGGTGTTTAAAAACCAGAAATAGTGAACTTTAAAATGTCACCTTTCTTCACAGGAATAAAAAAATCTCAAGAGGAATGTTATTTATTATTTTTTATTATTTATTTATAATTTTTTTTTAAATATCGATTTATTATTCAACTCTTTTTCGTGTTGTAAAGTTTGAACAAATATTCCCCAACTTCTAAAAATTCGAACCTAACTTTTAAAACTCTTAAACTCTTAAACTTTTAGACTTTAATTCTTTTCATCCCAATTTATAAAACTGCATTACTTTTTAGTAAAACTTTCATCTCAGTTTGTTAACTTTATTATATTTCGTTAATTGTTTATTAGTAGACACTCGGTTAATGTTTAACAATTTAAACAAATTAGTATTGTCACATGAAAAATTTATTTTCAAAATTGAAAGCCCAATTAGTTTTCCAACACTTGACAAGAAACGAGCAAATTACCTCGTTTTGCTTTTATTACTGAATAACTTAAGAATCAAAAAATGCAAGTTTCTTTACAAAATTGAATTGCGCAGATAATTCTCGAAAAAGAATTGCAACCAAAATATTTTAAATAGACTCAATATAGAATTATTAATTCTATTAATAGAATGATACGACATGTGACAATTGACAACTCTCAAGGAAAATAGAGTAAAAAGTCTCGAGATCCGGATAGTATTCATTTCATTGGTTAGTACCTCTTTCAATCTTGAATCCTAGAAAATTATCACTGGATACATAATTCGTGATATCAGCAGCAAAACGAGTGTATTCTAAATTCTCGACAGCACAAATAATCTGCAAGATGCCTGTGATAAATAGTAAATTCACATGAGCACAAAAAATAAAACACAGAACGACCAAAAGTTTTATAATCAAATTGGATTTGAAATTTATTCAATCACCATCTTTGCAATTATGAGTATACAAGAGTGTTTTATAATGCGTAGAATGTTCCTTGAGATCTACGTGGCGAGAGGAAATAATATGTTTACCAAAAAATCACCTTTCTTTTTTTAATAGAATAATTCAAATACATATTCAACATTATGACAAATCTCACGAAACGTTACAAAATAATCGGTAAGCAACTGACTTTGGTAAACATACAATAATAACAAATCCATCATCCTTTTTTGCTTTCTTTTTTTGTAAAAAAAAAAAAAATTACACCAGACTTTGGACAAATGAACCACCAGCCCATTGCGAGCAAGATATTTATTAAAAATACCTTTTAAAAAGACCGGTAAAATCATTAAAGCCTGAAATTTACAAAAATTACAAATTCATTACGACTGAAGACTGCTACCTCTCAAACCACAATACACCTCCTTTAATAACATATTAAAAGACTAAAACTATCAAAGCTCAAAACTAATTCGTAGAATATTTGGATAATTGCAAAATTCTGACTCAGTTTTAAAATGTAGAGTTCACGAGAATTTGAAATTAAATGTGATGTGAGTCGTTAAATTAAATGGAATCTAACACCAGAACGTAAAAATTAAATTAATTAAACAAAACATCATTAAATAAATGAAACAATATGGTGTGCACAAATAAAACAAAACTTGAAGATAAAAATTATTGCAGAAAATCCCTGAACTCTACAAAGCAGCTTCAAATTAAGAGCCGCTTTAATCATCAAACTAATTGTATAGCGAAGTATTCTCCAAGTTCTACAAAAAACTCACACACGATTGAAAAAATGCTTCTTTCAAAAGTTGATATTTTGCTGGTTCTTTCATTTCATTTCTTTTTCATTTTGTCTCTTTCATTAATCTCCTTTTCATGCTTAATCGATTATTCAGCATCGTATTTTGTTCATCTGTTCCAACGTCGTTGCACAAAGAACCCACAAATTGCCAAAGTACACACAATCCGAAAAATGTTCGACGTACAAGTTAAAATGCATTTTTCAGTAAAAGATCATGTATAAGATTAATTTTTTAAAAACAGACTGCTAGGATTATCACTGATTAACCAATACCTCAGGCAAGTGGCTGATGCTTTCTCACAATTACAACGAGAGAATTCAGAATCCCCAAAATATCGAGCGCTTGTCGTCAAAGTAAAATAGTGCTGTGAATCACAATACCAAATTTTTTCATGGCTCTCAACAAAATACAACACTGATCATTTAAATGGACTTCTGAATGTGAATGTAATATTCTTAAATTATCAATGAAATCTTTATTAAGAATTTATTAATCTTTGTCAAGATTTTATTCCTCTTTGTCAAGATTCCAGTGATAATTATTGCCGCATTAGGTGAAGAGAGAAACATTCATATACAAGATGGACGACATCAAAGCTCCCAAAGTATCAAAAAGACTTTAAATTCCTCATCTTTTACTATACAATGAAATATTAATACAAAAACCAACTGTCGAATAAAAATGTTGAAATTGTCCAATAAACGTGTCCAAATAATCCAATTGTCAAAATTTATTAGCGAAAAAGTTGACAGTCATGTCAAGATTTCAAGGAAAACGACAAGTTTTATTGTAATTCGAAAAGCGAAATTTTTGCAGATGAGTCGTCATTTTATGAAAAAAACTCGATAAGAGCAGTCCTCCTGGAAAATTGTCACTTCTCCATTTTAGTTAAATGAAGACGCTAAATGTCTCAAATCTGCTGACTTCACCTAATCGTGCCAACTCGAAAGAAAGTCGGAAACAAACCCAATTTCTTTCTTTTTACTATAGGACAAGAAAAAAAAATTGAGAAAAAAAAGGTTCCCTAAGTCGAACACGTTTCTCCTGTGAAATGGAAGAAAATATACAGCCTTCTGCAATCCGAAAAACGTAATCAGCATTCAGCAGTCCATTTTTTACAATCGCATGCGTTAATTTCTTTAGTTTCAAGTGAATTAAAGCATGTTATGCAGCATATATCAGTGAATACTTTAAACACTTACTTTTAGACTTTGTTATATTATAGGTTCTAAAATTATTCTTTCAGATTTAAAATGTTATCACAGAAATAAAATTGACTTTGAAATGTAAAAAAATTCGTTTATAAAAAAAATAATTCTTTTTCTTGACAATTCTTTTATAAAAAGGGATTCAT
The DNA here is from genome assembly GCA_011057455.1 of Ganaspis sp. Gsp50. Lineage (NCBI taxonomy): Eukaryota > Metazoa > Arthropoda > Insecta > Hymenoptera > Figitidae > Ganaspis > Ganaspis sp. Gsp50. The sequence goes on along the minus strand of WNHD01005223.1, from coordinate 2,574 downwards.
GTACAAGATTTAAATTTACTGACTGCTAACTTTAGAACCTTAGTTATTAAAATATTAAGTAATTTTACCTGACAATGATTAATAGAGGCGAACGTCAATCGTCCTTCCATCAAGACGCGAACGATTCATCATAGCTGTTAGTTAAAAATTCATTAAGGAAAATCATTAAAATCATTTTCATTTCGTTTTTATCTTAAAAGGTACCACAGTAGTGACTGATAAGAAACAGGCTTCTAACTAGACAAATATATTAAAAAAAAGTTTATTATTATTATTATCATCTTATTTTTTTTATTTTACTCTTTTAATTAATATATATTATTATATTATTATATTATTATTAATATATATATTAATTAATTTTAATTAATATATATATATTAATAATTATAATAAATAAATAAGTAAAAATAAAAAAAATAAGATGATAATAAAAAGATAATAAAAAGAATACTAAAGAAAGAATCGTACAATATTACAATATCAGGATTTCTACAAACTCATCTTCACAAAATTCCATGAGTTTTCCATAATTTCAATGAGAAAAATAGAAAATTTCCATTATATTTTTGAAATATGCTAAAAAATAATTTTGCAATATTTTGCAAGAATTCAAATTAGTTTTCAAATAATGAAAGTTTCTTAATCAGGGTTTCTACAAATTTTTCTTCACTAAATTCCATGATTTCCTTGATTTCTTTCTCATGATTTCCATGAGAAAGATAGAAAATTTTCCATGGTGTTTTTTAATATATTTTTTCATTAAAAATTCATTTTCATTTTTTGTAAGAATTTAAATTACTCAAGATCATTATTTTTAATTTTAAAACCATTTTAAGTAATTTGATGTGTTTTTTAAATATTTTCAAGTATTTTGTAATATTCTGAAGTATTTTAAAATATTGTAAGTATTCTCAAGTACTGCGTTTAAATACTTTTAAAATATTTAAAGAAAATAATATTTTAAAATGTATTTATAATTTATTTAATACTTAAAATGCTAATATTTTTGTCTTTTTGGAAATATTTTGAAGTCTTTTAAAGTTTTTTAAAGTCTTTTAAAGTCTTTTAAAGTATTTTAAAGTAATTTTAAGTATATTACAATATTTTGAAATATTTTAAAAAATTTTTAAGTATTGAGAAGTGTTCGGAAACATTTTAAAGCAATTTAAGTAATCTGTAATATTTTGAAGTAGTTTTAAGTATTTCGAAATATCTTAAAGACATTTTAGATATTTTTTAATGCTCTAAGTATTTTGAAGTATTTTGAAGTAGTCTGAAGCATTTTAAAGTAGTTTTAAGTAATTTGAAATATTTTTAAGTTTTCTTCTGTAAAAAAAAGTATTATAAAATTTTGATAAAACTGAATAAACATCATAAAGTAAAGAAATTAAATAAAAAAAAAAATTAAATTTCCATGATATGATTGAAAATTTCATGAGATTTCCATGATTCCATGAGGAATAACGAAATTTCATGAGAATTCCAGGTTTTCCATGTTTTCCAGAGTTGTTGAAAGCCTGTAATGTATTACAGGCTTTCCTGTAATCAGTTTTTAAAGGATACAGACAGCTCTCTCTGCGTCCCATTCAGTTGCAAATCTAACCAAACCCAAATCGGAACCTCGCATTTCAGCAAATTTGACTTCTCCAACTTCTTGGAATTTATCGCGCAACATTTGCCACGTTGCATTTGACGGCAGCTGAAAGCAAAGAAATAATTAATTATTTCACAAACATAAAATAGTAAATTGTAACTAAGAAACTATTTCTAATTTCTTAATTCACTGGTAATAATAACTAGTATGAACAGTAAAAAAAAATTCCTTCATTTCAATTTAAATTTTTTTTTAAATTTTACACAAAAAGAAACTCGACTGATAAAAGTACGCCCCTTTTGAAATTTGATGTTATTGTTTTAATAGCACATACTGTCAAATTTAGAGTATAGTTTCTGTGTTAAAATGCCATAAAGACAAAATTTGACCCAACTAAATTATATTACAAACGTATATATTTTTCAATATTTTGTAAGAATTTAAATTACTTTTGAAATTATGAAGGTTTTTGAAAAATAATTTTCTATAGAATTTGAATAACTCAAAACAATTATTTTTAATTTTAAAACGATTTTAAATATTTTTCAAGATTTTAAATGTCTTGAAGTATTTTTCAATATTTTGAAGCTTTTCTGTAAAAAAAAAAAGTATAAAATTTTGGTAACTATCAATAAACACCATAAAGTAAAGAAATTAAATACAGGGTTTCTACAAATTTTTCTTCAGAAAATTCTATGAGTTTTCCATGATTTCCATGAGAAAGAAAGAAAAATTTCCATGATGTTTCTTAATATATTTTTTCATTAAAAAATGAAATTTTCAATATTTTGGAAGCATTAAAATTTTTAAGTTATATAAATGTTTAAGTTTTATACTTTTAAAATATTTAAAAAATCTAATAATTTAAATTATTATAATACTAGCAAATTATACGCGCGCTAAAGCGCGCTAGCATTATGTAGGAAATTATTAAATTACTAGAATTGAATTTGAATCAAAGAATATTTTCATTTGTA
>WNHD01005222.1:0-15708 GCA_011057455.1 Ganaspis sp. Gsp50 | reverse complement strand
CTATTTTCCCCCGTACCTTATCCATCATTATCGTAACTTAATATCCGACATTAGTGTCGATATGAAGACTAAAATCCCGACCACCGACAAACTGCCAAAACAAATTTCATACGCTAAACATCAATTAATAATAATATAACTATATAGTTACCTATATAAGTTAACTACAAAGTTACCTGCATAGTTACCTATACAAGTTAACTACAAAGTTACCTACATAGATCAACTATATAGTTTACCTATATAAATTAACCTAAATAGTTACCTATATAAATAACCAATAGACAATATAGTTACCTATATAGATAACCAATAGACAATATATAGTTACCTATATGAGTTAACTATAAACCTATATAAGTTATAAGGTTACCTATATATAAGTTAACCTATATAGTTAACCTATATAGTTAACCTATATAGTTAACCAATAGACAATATAGTTACCTATATAGATAACCAATGGACAATATAGTTACCTATATATAGATAACCAATAGACTATAAGGTTAACTACATATAGTTACCTATATAGGTTGCTATATTGTTAACTTACATAGCAACATATATATATATATATATATGCAATATAGCAACCTATATAGGTAACCAATACAGCAACCTAAGTAGGTAACCAATATAGCAACCTATATAGGTAACCAATATAACAACCTATGTAGGTAACCAATACAGCAACCTAAGTAGGTAACCAATAGACTATAGGTTAACTACATAGTTACCTTAATATAAGTTAATATATAAGTTAATATATAAGTTAACTATATAGTTATCTACATAAGTTAACTATATAGTTATCTATATAAGTTAATATATAATTTAACTATACAGTTATCTATATAAGTTAGCCACATAGGTAACCAATAGACTATAGGTTAACTACATAGTCCCCTATATAAGTTAATATACAAGTTAACTATACTTATCTATATAAGTTAACCATATAGCTACCTACACAAGTAACCATTAGACTACCACAAAACCTAAATTTAGGCTCGGTTGCTAGATTTGCCAAAAAAAAGTGCAAGTATTATAATCGAGAAGTAATATAAACTGAGATAAAGAGAAAAGCGTAATATATTCATAACCATGAAGCATGTAGGGATTTTGATATATTCGTAAACATGGTTTGGCCGATTGCATGTTTGGGGTATGAGCGACCAAGTCCATGGAGGATTATGGAGTGAGGGAGAAGGGTTCGGTGGCAGGAAAATCAGGGGGAGTTGGTTCAGCACCTGGCATATTCGACCCCCCTTGAAAGCTCGTACGAGACTCCACTCTCGAGTATATTTTACCCTATCTACGAAATAATGCGTCGCTCGCCATGCTATTCTCATTGCAGTGCGTCTGCATACCAACCGACCACGCAATTCCCTAGCTGCCTTGTTTCAGCTTCACTTGCCACTTCTTTCTATGTTTATTGGATTTTTAACCCCACCCTAATCAAACCATTTTCTTTCATTATGATATTTTATCGCTTCTATCTTATCAAATATTAATTACTGACGACTACCGACTTGAGCGGATGTTCTTATCGATTCACGTACACACATTGCGCAAACAATGTGTATAAAAAATTCCCTGTCTCAGAACAAATCGAAAACACATAGGGTATTTAATTTCTAACTTGTCTATTTTAATTCCTCTTTCTTTGTAGGTTTCTTTTTCTTTTCTCTTCTCCCTGCGCGTCTAATTAATAATTTATGTATTCTCATTCATGTTACTCCAACGGACAAATTTACACTTTTTCAATTAATTAAATTTCATTTAATGTTTCGGTTTTATGTACAAGTTCGGACTTGTAGTACAGAAAAAAAGGGTTTTGTCTCATAGAACGGATTTTCCATTTCGTTGGACTGCTGAAATGGATATAGTATCAAGGAGAATGAGTTGGAAGAGCACCTTTCACGGTAATTTTAGTTGGCTGACAATTTGGCAGGGTCTCTTCCAAAAAGCAAATTGCGAAAATCGAGTTCGCAACAAGAGCAAATCGAGAAGAGAGTGCTTGGGTGAAAAGGGGTAGGGGTTTCCGTGGAAGTGAAAAGGGGGCAAAGAAAGACGGTAAAGAGCGAGAGGTAGCTTCTGTGTTCAAGTCCGACGACGCAAAATTCCATTTTCTCTCTTCGAGTACAAACCGCAGGACACACGTTTATTTATATCGCAAAGAAGAGCAGCTTTAATGAGTCTAGGAACTGTCGCTGAGAGTGAGATACGATCACAGCGTGTCAGCGGACTGGATAAAAGAGCAAACTGTCATTAAGAAAATGACTCTCCAAAGTACTTTCGATAGAGAAAAAAGATTCAAAGAAAAAAAGTATATCCTCGTATTTTTAAATTTAATCAATTTAGGGCCAGAATAAAATCAAAAAATTATCTCCGCGTATTCCTTTCATGTAGAAATCATACATCAATTGTTCAATAAAGACAATGAATCCAAGCTTCGTAATTACAGTGATTTTTACACCTGTAAAGTGACCGGTGGCACGTGTAATCAGAGACGATAAGTTCTGAATTGATAAGATAACAGAGTTTGACAGAAGTGATGCAGCTACTAAACTCGATAATTTATATATCTGAAGAAGCGAGCTGATTTTGAAAACCGAAGTGATACGAAAAAAAGGAAACTACTGCCAATGAGCAAAACTTTTGGTTTAGCAATGCGAAATCTAACCTATAAAAATCTTCGTTATCCACATTTTGTTTTCAGAATGTTTGGCATTCGACAAACTAAATGTCAGCAAAATAATAATAAACAATAATAAATAATAATCAATGATAAACAATAATAATAATCAATAATAAATAATAATAATAATCAATAATAAATAATCAATAATAAACAACAATAATAATAATAAATATTCATATGGACATTTTAAACACTTTGATGCATCTTTAACATGTTTTATGTCCCAAATGAAAACAATTTCCACATATGTATTAATAATAAAATAATAAGTACAATAAAAAAAAATTCAAAAATAAAACGTGCATAACACGCCAATATGCATATGGATTTTCATAACAACAAAATTTAAACAATTACAGTATCGTTAACTTTGAGTAAATATTAATCATTTGTGTAAATGATACAAAGCTTTGTTTAATTTAGAATGCTTATTGATTTTCAGGTCGAAAATTGTAATTAAACGATAACGCGTACTCGATTAAATTTACGTAACACTGTGATTGTTGAAAAATTATTACTTTTGATAGCCCAGTGTGATTAGTTCATTTTTGATTTAGTATCGTTTCAACAATTAAACGAATCAATCCATCGGAACTGAATTGATAAAATTTCTTATCGATATTATTTACTTTCTTACTAAATTAACTCACTACAACAGAAAAGCCCAATTTTAACAGCAATATTGTTTGAATAGATAAATATTATGAAAGAGAAAAGTAAAATAGAGCTATTAAAAGTTCATCCTACAAATTGCTTCAAATATAATGCAAATCATTAAAAAGTGATCAAGTTACAAAAAGTGTTAAAAAGCAGTAACTATTTAAAAATGTAGCAATTAACAAATTACGCAGTGATTAACTAAATACAGAAAAATTAACTGCATAAAAACTAATTGACCAAATAAAAAGTAACTGACAAAATAAGAAGTAATTAAGAAACTGAAAAGTAATTGACAAAATGAAAAGTAGTTGACAAAATGAAAAGCAATTGACAAAACGAAAAGTAATTAACTAAATAAAAAGTAATTAACGAAATAAAAAGTAATTGACAAATTAAAAATAATAAACAAAATGAAAATAATAAAGAAAATAAGAAGGAATAAACGAAATAAAAGGTAATTGAAAAAATAGAAAGTAATAAACAAAATGAAAAGTAATAAACAAAAGCGTATATAAACAAAAGCGTATATAAACAAAATGAAAAGTAATTGACAAAATAAAAATTATCAAAATGAAAAGTAACTAAATAAAAAGTAACTTAAGTTTCCAAAAGTATTAAAAAGCACTAATCATTAGTCTTTTATCAGAAAATTACTCATTTTAAGAATAGTTAGCTTTTTAAAAACTATAATTTATTGTAGATATTTAAATAATTATTTCCAAACCTCTCTTTTTAAATAATAAATATTAATTACTTTAAAAAATGAATTATTGAACATTATTTTCAAATTCCGTTTAAATGTCAACAAAAAGCAGATAAATAATTAACAAATGTTTCGATAATTCGGAAGTTTGATTTTAAATCAACAGGTTCAAATTACAGAAACATGATTAATAACAAAAAATGAAAATAATTGAAAATAATTAATGACAAATAACCTTAAAAAATGATTTAAAAAACTGGACTATAATCATTGAACTAATTTTCAATTAAACTGTGATTTGACACGTGATTGAACACGTGAACCTCAAAATATTTTCAAATCCATTTTATTATTCTCTGACAATAACGAGGAAGATAATAAAATACAATTTTCAAAACTGCATAAGATATTAATAGAAAATAACTTGCAAATTTGTAAAAATAAAAAATTTCCAAGGTTTCAGAATTTTTGAAACAATAGTTACTAAAAAGGATTGCTACTCAAAAAATTGTTACTACAAAAAATTGTTACTACAAATAATTGTTACTACAAATAATTATTACTACAAATAATTGTTACTAAATAAATCGTTAATACAAATAATTGTTACTAAAAAAATCTTTACTACAAATAATTGTTACTAAAAAAACTGTTACTTCAAATAATTACTAAAAAAAATCGTTACAAATAATTGTTACTAAAAAATCTAAATAACAAATAATAAAAAATAAATAAGTGTAGCGTAATAAGTTATGGTTAAGTTATAAAAACAGTTTAGAGTAATTAGTCATAAGAAAAAGGTACTATTAAAATTTAAATTAAAATTGTAATAGCAATGTAAGAGTCGAGGATGTCAACTTTATATTGATTTTCAGTTCATTTCTGGTTTTAACACGAATGCAAGTACTTTTCTAAAACTATTTGCATCAAATCGAACACTTAGTTTTTTCTGTGCACAATGCCAATTAAGATATAGAAAATAAAATCAATACAAAACTAAAAAAGAAAACAAAAAATATTTTATAAATAAAAATAAGCAATCAATATTAATCATTGCCAATAACATGTAATAACAATAATAAATATTAATAATTATAATTATTAAATTTGGCGTTTTGCGACCCAATAAAATTAATTTTAGAGTTGTGTGATGTTTTTGCGGTTTTAGGGTCCTTAAATAAAATTTGATCTTAAATTTTGTTTTAAACGTTTCGACCCTTGTTTGGGTTTTTATATACAAGAATTGTTATTATGAATTACAGAAAATAAACATTACTGAAGAGTACCCAAACAAGGGTCGAAACGTTTAAAACAAAATTTAAGATCAAATTTTATTTAAGGACCCTAAAACCGCAAAAACATCACAAAACTCTAAAAATAATTATCATTAATTTATAATTATATACACGAAAACCATTATTTCAAAAATTCTAAAATCGCATTATAAGAATTATATAAATCTGTCAATTGATTAATCCTGTTTCTTTATGTGAACCAATTCAGCAAAAATCCTTTTAAAATCATTTTAGTTTCTTTACTCAAAATTAGTATATTATTATACTCGGACGTTAAATACATAATCATAAAAAATTGACATTTAAACGTTCTTAAAAGTACAAAGTACGAAAATCTTGAAAAAATGTATACATAGACAATTTAAATGGAAAAATTTGACAATTTGAAAATTTGAATGAACAAATTTGACAATTTGAAAATTTGAATGAACAAATTTGACAATTTGAATGATTAAATTTGACAATTCGAATAAATAAATTTCTCTGAGTTAAAAAGCTAGGTTATGTAACATAAGTCAATTTATTGACGTTTCGAACAAAATCCTTCGATAAAAATTACTAAATATTTTTAGAGTCCAAAGACTTTTTTCAATTCCAATGTCATCTTCTCTATTAATAGTGTTTCTCTTTGTAAATTTATGTGAATCATTTCGGAAGTTAGTCGCTTATTTTCAATAGTTTCTTTCACAAGAATAGAAAAAATTGTGCCAGCCAAAATTATGTCTTTTCAGGTCTGTGAAAAATTTCTGTTACATTTCTCACATTTTGCTAGAATTTGTTTCTCTGATACTGTGTTTGCAATTCATTTTCTGAACGAATCCACTTTCTTCAATGTGTCTTAATAGTTTAAACTTTCGTAACACTTAAATGTATCTTGTTGACCTGTAAATGTTGAAAATTAATCCAATTCAATTATAGTGCAATTCTGACAACCTAGCGATCGAGAAATATTACGCCAAAGCGTTTAAATATCGAGAAATTGATAAACAAAGACGAAAAAAATATTAGTCAGGGAAAAATATCCCTCGGCATCAATAATGTACGAATATCGAGAAACGTTTGATAAATTAAAATGATTGGAAGTGAACAAGAGTAAACAATACAAAAGTTTTTCTAAGAAGTCGTTTTCCACGGGAAAGTGCATTGTTCAAGAGCGAAGCCAACTTTGCACTTCTTACCTTCTCGGAAATGTCTTTGACTTTTTCTTCAATCTTTAGAAGCGCAAACCGCAAAAATACTTCCGTTTTATTCTCAAAGTGGAATAAAATTATGAAAAACTATGTCTAGGGTCAAGAATTATTTTGCAAAAGTGTCCCGCCGGTAAATCAGTTTCTCATATTTCGTGAATGAAAACAATCGGTTTTTAACTGCATTCAAAACAATTCGGATTTTAAATTTCATTTAAACCGACTTGAATTTTAAACTCCATTTAAGCCGACTTGAATTTTAAACTTCATTTAAACCAATTTGAATTCTAAACTCCAATTAAAACAATTTCAGTTTTAAATTTCGTTCAAAACAATTTCAATTTTAAATTTCGTTCAAAACAATTTCAGTTTTAAAAAAGAAGTAAAACTTGATCCTTTTTCAAAGTAAAGAAAAATGAATTTTCTCTTTAAAAAATCAATTTGTGGTTAGAAAACAGTATTAAAAAACAAATCCGAATTAAAACAAGATTTTAATAAAACAAATTTTTCTCAGAACGAAGTTTCAGAAACTTTAGAAAAGAAACATTTATTAAGACACTGAAAATTAAAGTAAAGATAAACAAAATACTCGGAAGTGTTGTATAAACAGTTTTCAAGTTTAATTACTTTCCAAGTCGAATTTAAATTGAAAGTTTAAACAAAGCATTATTTTGACACGATTTACAAACAATCTTAACAATCGACATTTTCAGGAAGAAAAACTCTTGTAATGTTTCCTACGAATTTGATTGTCACTTTGAGGTTAAAAAAAAACACACCAAACAATTGAGAATTGTGAAAACGAACCGCGAAACTCAACACTGGTTTGAATCACTCATTGAGAACCGCGGACTTCCGAGAAGCCAATTCACCTGAGCCAACAAAATAAAAAAAACAATTTCAACTCACTCCAAAAATAATGCACGGTATCCATCCAAAAAGTGTGGTCCAGTGCTCGCGAAATACTAACGAAAAAGATTCGTTAGCCTTTTCGCGTGTCTCCAGGCAAAAAAGTGCTATAACGCGTTTCGTAAAAAAGCACACACCTGCACTTGCACTGAATTCGATGGGAGCAGAAGCGATTAAATAAATAGAAAACCTGATCACAAACGCCTTTTCCCGAAGGCGTCACACTCTCTCATGTCACTTCTTTCAGAAACACATAATTTCTCACATCCCGATTAAAAAGAAAGAAAACACTGCTGATTGGGAAAAAAACACACGTCTCGAAAAAGAACCGGGTGGATTTTTGAGGTTAGGTTGGAAAAACTGCAAGACCCGGTTCGGGTAAATCGAGACCGGGCTTTTGGAGATAAAGTCGCGTTGCCACTGAGTGAGAAGAGCACGAATACTGAGAGGGACGGACGAACGGTGGCGTGTCGGTTCTCGTCTCACGCACGCACGAACTGTGTGTATACAACGGTAGGTGTACTCGGGTTTAACTAAACAGCTCTAGAGCGACAACTGACATGAGCTCAGTAACAACAACTCACATCTCCGCCGGAAGTCGCCAGTGGCAAACATGACAAGTATGCAAAGTATCGGCGGAATCATCGCAAACGGTCCGCGGCCGCTCGTCTCCGACTTTTGGTCGTTGTCGCTAGGCTTTCTCGTTTCGGACGCCCGGGATCTGATTCAAGGCGTCGTCGCGTTAGATACTGTGTACTTGTACTTACCACAGGGCGAGCTGACGTGTTTCTACGCGGTGGCACACGGATTTTCGCGAAAATTCACACGTTATTATTCCGGGGCCCCCCCTGGTAAATACGAGCGAGAGTCACCACTCTGTTTTTGGTATGTATGGAATCCAACAAAGAATCTGGACAACGCACACGCCTGCTGCGCACCCGGTCTGCGCACGCGGTCGCGGGAGAAACCAGACACGAGCGCGCACGATTTTCCACGAGAATACACGAGTACAACGACGTCACCCCTTCTACTTTCGCTTCCCTCTCCACGGCAGCCATACCAGTCGCGCTGCGAGGCTGGATGCGTGTATTCAGGGGCACTTGTTGATTTTCAGAATATGAGAACTTTTGCCGACGGTAAACAGCTCCAAGATAAATATGCAAAAGTCGCGTTGTTCCGTGTAAATTGAAGGGTAGCTTTTTATTTACTGTAAATTGGCCTTTCGTTCCTGGAATTGAAGCTTTTGAATTATTTTTTTACGTGGGCTACATCCACGTCTCGCAGTGTGCCTTTTTCTGAAAATCTGTTCAAAACCTAAAATCTCCGGAAGGAATGGACGAAAATGGATGGGTCCTGGATGAAAAAAAAGCTTATCAAATATCGAATAGAGGAAAATTATAGAGAATCGAAGTCAGAAATTACAGAGTCAGAAATTCAAGTTTGAAGTCATTTGGAAAAAGATTACAAATCCTAATATACTAGCCAGAAAAATAGTCTGAACTTTATGGCATCGTTCAATTTGGATCATTTTTGATCGCTGATTACAAATCCACAGACCGATTCTTAAAATTCAAAATGGCGGATCTAATATGGCCGCCAAATGAAACTAATCGCTAAATTTTTATGAAACTTGGTGTAAAAGGGTTTTTTGGGTTCCTAATTATGATTTTGAAGTCACTTTTTCAAAATTCAAAATGTCGGATCCAATATGACGAATATTTCTCCAAGAAATCCATAAATTTTTACAAAACTTTGGGTATAAGGGTTTTTTGAATCACTGATTGCGAATTTCAAGTTACTTTTTCAAAATTCAAAATGTCGGATCCAATATGGTGGAAATCCTTTCAGAAAATCTATAGATTTTTTTAAAACTAACAATAAGTCTATAATTGTTTTTTGTATCGTTGATTACGAATATCAAGTCACTTTTTAAAAATTCAAAATGTCGGATCCAATATGGCGCACAATCTTTATTTCTTTATTTATTTTATTATTTGTTTATTCTGTTGTTTATATTTATTGTTCGTTTCTTCTGTTACTTACATTATTTCTGTTTTCTGTTATTTATTATTTTTTATTTTGTTATTTATATTTCTTATTTCTATTTCCTGTTATTTACATTTTTTAGTTCCATATTTTGTTTTTTATGTTTCTTATTTCTGTTTCCTGTTATTTGCATTTTTTAGTTCCATATTTTGTTTTTTATATTTATTATTTGTTTATTGTTTTATTAAGTACTATTTTTTAAAAACGCAATTTTAGATTATTTTTTTGCACTTTTGTTATGTTTTCCTTTCTTGTTAGACGACAGAAAAAATATAATCAATAAATAAACAGAAGAAACGTGAGCCCGTGTTTTTTTTTAAATTTTGTTGGACTATAATTTTTTTATCTTAAATTTTTCCTGTAATTTTCGTTAAACAGGACGTTAATCATTTACATAGTCACTGTTTCACAGATTTTATAATTTTTTTATAATTTTATTATCAAGTGCATAACATACATTCTTTTTATGTTTATTTCAAGAATTAAAATTTGTAACTCATAAATTCCAATTAAATTAAAATTTTATGCGCTTCAAAAAGAAACGAAAAATTAGTAAACAACTTATTTTTTACGTCTTTTTAAAAAAAAGAATTTGTTTTTTAATTAAAATGATATATTATTTTCAGTGTTTCTTTTTTTTAAATAAATTATGTTTTTGTTATGAAGATGTTAAGTAGAACCTGACAAACTTCAAAAAAAATTTTTAAAAAATTTTATAATTTAATCGATAAATTACAGAATTTTTTAAATAATACAAATTTTGTTTATTAAATTAGTTGAAAGCAGATAAATGCAAAAATATGAAAAAATAGTTTATATAATTTTTGTCTGATTCTACGTTTGCCACTGAAGAAAAATATTAATGCACCTTGTCTTTTTCGTTTTTATCGCGAAGATGACAAAGAAAGGCAAATGTTTTTATTTCCAAGAATGAACCGAGATATTTATATAATTACACGTATATATTGCATATTAAATTAAATTATTCGCTCACTTTCACAGAAAAAATAATTTCCAACAACTATTTGCTATTTGCTTGTATTTTGTTTATATCTACTCTCTTTGTTTTTGTTCTGTTTATTTTTTTATTTTTGATCTATCTGTTTTTGTTTTGTTTATTACTGTCTCGTTTTTGTTTATTTTGAACGGATTGTTTTGTTTATGTTTTGTGGTTTTATTTGTGTTCTGTTTGTTTTTGTTTTATTTATTTTGTACTGATTGTTTAGTGGTTTTCTTTGTTTTTGTTCTGTTTCTTTTTGTTTTATTTATTTTGAACTGATTGTTTTGATTATTTTGTTCTGTTTGATTTTGTGGTATTTGTTTTCGTTCCAATTATTTGTTTGTTTTTTTGGTGCTGTTTATTTTTTTTCTGTTTGTTTCGCTTATGTTTGTTTTTCTTCTGGTATAATTTTTTGTTTTATTGTTATATTGTTGTAATTAGTTTTTCATTGAATAATAAATACAAAATTACTTTCCTTTAAATCCCATTGTTCATTTCTTTTATAATCACCATATTATAGAACTCATTTCCGCTATTTTTTATTTTTAGAAAAATTGTAATTCTTCTTTCTAATAATATATTTTTCAAGAACTTGCTTTACTGCAAATTTTCCCGGGAATAAATAAACTGAACGATCGTTTTTACAACGTTTTCCGTATTCAACGGATTATTCATTGATCCGCACACGTGTGAACGGAGCTGATAAATAGATTTATCGTTATCGCAGTCTCGTAAATCGACAAAATCACTTTTTTCTGTCTAAATCAATCACTCAGTGTAAATTATATTATTTTAATTTGTCGCGTCAGCAATGTTTTTCAATAAATCACTCTTAAAGCGAGTTTTAACTTGAAAAAGTAAATTAATTTGAGTCTGCTTCGACAGTCCTGGGGGCTAGTTGCTTGCATTTGGATCACGAGAACCCGAGTTCGATTCCCCACCCCGAAGGTTTTTTTTCTAATGTAATATTTCGTTTTAGCTTGAGTATAATTTATTATAAGTATATAACAAACGTCTGTTTGAATAAAGCAAAATTTGTTTAAGATAAACAAAATTTTTTTGAGATGAACAAAATTTCTTTGAGATAAACAAAATTTCTTTGAAGTGAACAAAATTTATTTGCATTAAACAAAATTCGTTTGCAATTAGATAATTCATTGAATTAAACAAAATTTCCTTCAAAACAATGAATAATTTTTCGAGTGTGAAGACAAAAGAAAATGGCATCTGATTAAATTGAAAATTGAGGAAATTTGATTGTTAAAATCGAGACATTTTTCATTTCGTCGATCCACAATTGCAATCGGATTTAAAATTAACCACGGTGCAATCTATCTCAAAATAAAAGTGATGATCGGTCTAATAATAAAACACAAACCTCCTCGGCCTTTCAGCTAGTGTCTACAAAATCGATTGAGTAAACCTAGTCGTCGAAAAGAGTCGATAAATCCAGTTCTAACATCTCAGATTGAATAACAAACCAAAATTTACAAATTCCCCCAAAGATCCACTTTTTAAAAAAATAATTAAATTTACATTTTATCGTTTCCTTGATCATTTTCTATTTTTATTTTCATTTGTTTATCTTATTCTCATCTATTTTTTAATTATTGTTTATTTACTTTTATTCCTTTCATTTGTATTTATTTTTATTCCCTCAAATTTTATTTATTTAATCCTTCAATTTTTATTTATTTAATCTTTCAATTTTTATTTATTTAATCCTTCAATTTTTATTTATTTAATCCTTCAATTTTTATTTATTTATTTTTATTCCTTTAAATTCTAATTATTTATTTGAAAATTATCAGAAGCTTTGTTTTAGAGTAATGGACAAAAGAAATATTTTAAAATGCATCCAATAAAAACAAATTAAAACTGTATCATTTTTTTTCAGGGCCAGTGACTCAGAAGATAGTCAACATTTATGTATGACAATGTTTTTTCTATCAGGCTGAAAAATGTGATATGCAAATATTTCGACGTGCTTTTACCTCAATCTACAGTTTTCTGAATCGTTTTAATCAATTTTCCTTTTGTATTTAATTTTTTTAAAAAATCACTTTTTGTATTAAGTTGCAAATAAATCTAGAGCTCTGAAAAGGATTGCATTGACTTGAAAAAAAGTATTTTTTCTAATCAAAGTCTTTTTTTAATTCAAAAAAAAATTGTGTGACAAAAAGAAATGTGATCAATTGCTTTAATTCTATTTAAATGTTTTATTAACACCAACTGATACACTATTGCGCATGCGTAGCATCGAATCAACTCGAATATCGATACATCGTTTAATCGTTACACCAACAACCTAACCTATCTATTATTCCATTTTTCTGACTGTTGTTATTGATTGATATTCTATCCACTAGACAATACCGAAATAAAATTCATAAATGAATTTGATTGTGAATGTAATTTTGTTATCCTAATCACTAGATAATACCGAAATATAATACCAAAATACAATACCGAACTGCAATGAATGCAACTGATTTTCAACAACTGGTTATCCTAACCATTAGACAATACCGAATTATATAACAATCCTACAAATAAAATCCCATAGAGGATTTAAAATAAACAAGAATACCAAATTATAACTCAACATAAAATTTGCTTGTTGCTGTTATAAATTAAAACAAGAATAAATAGCAAATTAAACCCCAACATAAAATTTGCTTATATTGCAACAAATTAGAAAAGAATGAAATGTCTATTTTAAGATAATTGGATTTTAACGATGTGGATATTATAAGATAATAGGATTATCTTTTAAAAGTTATTCAAGGAGGAGATTACTGTATTTCTATTATGGTACTGGTGAATTTAAAGGAAAGTGGCAAATAAAATAAAATGCAGGACAAAGGAGACCGAGGCTTTAAACTTGCGGAAATGTTGGTCCCAAGGGTCTTGAACCTGCAATAGACCTAGTTATAAAACCATTGACCTAACCTCACCCCTGCCAACCCCTGACAACTTTAGCTTACTCCTAAGCTGAAAGCTAAACTTTAAACCGGACCTTACCTGCACCACAAAAGCAACACGCCCTCTTGCATTTATCTCCTTTTCCTCCTTGTAACCTGTCGTCCCTAGTGTCCTATCTTTTTTACGTCATGCATATTGTCACAACATCCTTTGTATTCAAGCAGTAAAAAACAAAGATACAAAAACGTGTATACAATAAAAATTACAATTTAGCTCCGCGCAATAATAAAAAAAAATAACAAAGATAATAATTATGATGATAATAATAACAATAACAATGATAACAATGATGATAGTGATAATAATGATAGTAACAACATCGATAAGAATTCAACATGGCGGACCCAAGATTTTGGATATTTTTTAAAATTAATCGAATTGTTGCGTTAATAAATTTTATGGGTAACAGTTATTCCGATTTTAATTTCTTAGAAATGAATAATTGCAAATGAGTAAAGTTTGATTTGTAATTTTTGGTTTTAATTTTTTTTACTCGAAAGAAAATAATTATTTTTTTTACTCGAAAGAAAATAATTCTTTCTTAACGGCAATTATTGTTATTAAAATTAAATGAACATCGCAACAGAAAGCCACAATTTAAATTGCAAAATTGAGATGGAAATTCAGAAATTTCCGACTCTGGTTAATGAAGTTAAAGTCTAATTGCTACATGTGGTTTCAAATATGGTGGAATATTGTATTAAACGACACGCTAAGCCGTTAGTCTAATTGCAATTTCTAATCCACTCTAAATCTCAGATTCAATGTTCATAATTTATTCTTGTTTCTATAAAAAATTCTTTTATAAAAAATTCTTTTATAAAAAATTCTTTTATAAAACATTATTTTATAAAAAATTCTTTTGTAGAAAATTCCTTTGACAATTTACAAAATATTGTTTCATAAATTCTTCCTTTGAACCGCACTCTTTTAAGCTTGCTTCTGATGAATAATTTTCAAAACTTTTTCTCTACTTGTTTTTTATTTTTTACCGTTTTATTTTATACAATAGTTTTTTGTGCGCCATTAGTTTTGTGTACAGTACTATCTTTTTATTCTGATTTCGGTTGTTTATTCAAGAAATAACACGTAAATACGGAATTTTTAATCCAAGTTTGCTTAAGTTTAAAATTGAAGTCTAAAACGTACAAGGGTAGAATAGCCTCATGCGTAGCGTGTCGGATTTGGCCTAATCGTGCGTCGCGGGTTCGATCCCACTAACCGGACGAAATTTTATTTTTTCGTTTATTTGCTAAATCTAATAATTGTTCATTCAATGTAAGAAATATCGAAAACGTAATTTAAATAATTAATAAATAATACAAGGTACAGAAAAATAATCGCAGATTCAGAAAAGCATAAATTACTTTTAAGAAGTAATTCGTGATTTCAATTGCAGCAGTTTCGGATTATGCAACGCTTCATTTTGCATTCAATCAAGAGCCGACGGTGCCGAGAGTGGAGTCAGGTTATTCGGTTCATCGACACGAGAAAAGACTAAGCGAACACCTGACTAGTGCAAAAAAATCGCGGAGTCGCCGTAACAAACAGTACACCGACCCAGAGCTTCAGCAATTGTTTGATGAACCGATTTTTCAGAAGATTACGAGAGCGATTATTGGAAGGCTTGGAAAAAGAAACTTTCAATTATTACTACAAGATCTCTAACGTCAATTGATTCCCAACAAGGCAACATTCTGAAAATTCATCCCATCACTGGAAACGCACCAGTAAACGCAACCTCTGTTGTGAAAGAGTTAAAAAATATCTCGGAAACTTTTAATTTAAGGAAATTTCTAAGAAAATTTCTATTTCAGAAAAAGAAGGTCCGCGTGCAATAACAGCCTCTGTGTTAATACACAACTTTCTTTCCCAGATAAAATCTAGCTTCAAAAAGGGTTCACGCGTAGAGGCAATTATTGCATGCGGAACCTCAATTGTTCCAAATTCGAGAAATTTTTTTTTTAAGAAATGTTCACCAATTCTGAATAGCGTTGCAAACTGAGAAAATCGTTCAAAATTCAAAAAATCGTTTCAAATTAAGGAAATTTCAGGAAATGGTTTGAAGTTTAAAAAAAATCGTGTATTTATTTACTATTGTTTATTTATTTATTTGTTTATTCATTCGTTTATGTGATTGTTTATTTACTTGTTTATTTGTTTATTTACTTGTTTATTTGTTTATTTACTTGTTTATTTGTTTATTTACTTGTTTA
>WNHD01005221.1:4307-14718 GCA_011057455.1 Ganaspis sp. Gsp50 | reverse complement strand
AATTTCACTTTTTTCTATTTTTCAAGGTGTTCCTGAAATTTTTTCTGTATTTTTCTTTTTGTGTTCGATTTGCAATAAAAAAACACGAATTTTAAAAGTGGTTGCAAACACTACACTTACCAGAATCAATTAGTAATTGATTAAAATGTGGATAAAGTAATTGACATTTTTAAAAATTTCACTTTTTTCTATTTTTCAAGGTGTTCCTGAAATTTTTTCTGTTTTTTTCTTTTTGTGTTCGATACGCAATAAAAAAACACAAATTTTAAAAGTGGTTGCAAACACTACACTTACCAGGATCAATTAGTAATTGATTAAAATGTGGATCGAGTAATTGACAATTTTAAAAATTTCACTTTTTTTCTATTTTTCAAGGTGTTTCTGAAATTTTTTCTGTATTTTTCTTTTTGTGTTCGATTCGCAATTAAAAAAACACGAATTTTAAAAGTGGTTGCAAACACTACACTTACCAGGATCAATTCGAACTTGATTAAAATGTGGATCGAGTAATTGACATTTTTAAAAACTTTACTTTTTTCTATTTTTCAAGGTGTTCCGGAAATTTTGTCTGTATTTTTCTTTTTGCATTCGATTCGCAAATAAAAAATACGACTTTTAAAAGTGGTTGCAAACACTACACTTACTAGGATCAATTAGCACTTGATCAAAATATGAATCGTTAAATCGGCATTTTTAATGTACTCACGTTTTTGTATATTTGAATACGTTCCTGAAATTTTAATTAAATTTTCCCTTTCGTAGTCGATTCGACATAAGAAAGCACGATCTTTAACTTAGGATACAAAGACTATACATGCCAGGATCGATTAGCACTTGATCAAAATATGAATCGTTAAATCGGCATTTTTCATGTACCCACGTTTGTGTATATTTGAATACTTTCCTGAAATTTTTATTAAATTTTCGCTTTCGTAGTCTATTCGACATAAGAAAGCACAATCTTTAACTTTCGTTACAAAGTCTACACATCCCAGGATCGATTAGCACTTGAGCAAAATAGTGATCACAAAATTGACATTTTTAATGTACTCATATTTTTATAAATTTTAATACGTTCCTGAAATTTGTAATTAACTTTCCCTTTCGTGTTCAATTCGGCATAAGAAAGCACGATCTTTAACTTAGGTTACAATGACTACACTTTCAGGGATCAATTAGCACTTGATCAAAATATAAATCGTTAAATCGGCATTTTTAATGTACTCACGTTTTTGTATATTTAAATACTTTCCTGAAATTTTTATTAAACTTTTCCTTTCGTAGTCGATTCGACATAAGAAAGCACGATCTTTAGCTTAGGTTACAAAGACTACACATTCCAGGATCGATTAGCACTTGATTAAAATATTGATTGCTAAATGGACATTTTTAATGTACTCGCGTTTTTGTAAATATGAATACGTTCCTGAAACTTATTCTTAATTTTTCTTTTTGTAAACGATTCGGCACAAGAAAACACGAACTCTGACGTAGGTTACAAGCACTACATTTTCCAGGATCAATGAGCACTTAATCAAAATATGAATCGTTAAATCGGCATTTTTAATGTACTCTCATTTTTGTAAATTTGAATACGTTCCTGAAATTTTTATTAAATTTTCCTTTTCGTATTCGATTCATCATAAGAAAGCACGAAGTTTGACGTAGGTTACAAATACTACACTTTCCGGGATCAATTAGCACTTGATCGAAATATGGATCGAAAAATTAACATTTTTAATGTTTTGGTCAAGTGCTTACCAATCTTGGAAAGTGTAGTGTTTGTAACCTATGTGAAAATGCGTGTTTTCTTATGCCGAATCTTGTACAAAAGGAAAAATGAAATAATGTTTTGAGGAACATATTGAAATTTGCAAAATTGTCAGTACATTAAAAATGTCAATTTTTCGACCCATATTTTGATCAAGTGCTAAACGACCCCAGAAAGTGTAGTGTTTGTAACCTACATCAAAGATCGTGGTTTCTAATGCCAAATTAAATACAAAAGGAAAAATTAAATAATAATGTCAGGAACTTAATGAAATTTGCAATACTTTAAATACATTAAAAATGTCAATTTTTCGATCCAAATTTTGATCAAGTGCTACTCGATCCTGGCAAGTGTAGTGTTTGTAAGTTACATCAGAATTCGTATTTTCTTATGTCGAATCGAATACGAAAGGAAAAATTAAATAATAATTTCAGGAACATATTGAAATTTGCAATAATGGGAGTACATTAAAAATGTCAATTTTTCGATGCATATTTTGATCAAGTGCTAATCGATCCTGGAAAGTGTATTGTTTGTATTCTACGCGTCAAACATCGTGTTTTCTTATGCCTAATCGAATACGAAGGGAAAAATAATGATAAAGTTTCAGAAACATATTGAAATTTAGAAGAACGTGAATTCATTAAAAATGTCAATTTAGCGATCTATATTTTGATCAAATGCTAACCGATCCTATAAAGTGTAGTGTTCGTAATCTACGTTGTGGCTCATGCATTCTTATGCTGAATCGAATAGGAAAAGAAAAAATAAATAAAAATTTCAGGAACGTATTGAAATTTACAAAAACGTGAAGACTTTAAAAATGTCAATTTTTCGATCCATGTTTTGATCATGTGCTTATCTATCCTGGAAAGTGCAGTGTTTGTAACCTACGTCAATGCTTGTGCCTTCTCTTATGCCGAATCAAATACGAAAGAAAAAAATGTTTAAAAATTTCAGGAAGGATTTGAAATATACTAAAACGTGAATACATTAAAAATGTGAATTTTTTGATTCATGTTTTAATACATGTTAATCAAGTGCTAATTGTTCCTGGAATGTGTAGTGTTTGTAATTTACGTCAAAGTTCATGTTTCCTTATTCCAAATCGAATACGAATTCAAAAATTAAATACAGATTTCATGAACATATTGAAATTTGCATAAACATGAGTACATTAAAAATGTGAATTTTTCGAGCCATATATTTTGATCGAGTGCTAATTAATCCTGGAAAGTGTAGTGTTTGTAACCTACTTTAAAGTTTGTGTTTTCTTATGCCGAATCGAATACGAAAGGAAATAGTGGAGAATTATGTTCATTTATGAACATTTTGCTTGCTCATAGATTTAATTGTTATTAACTCTATCAAATTTTTGTAAAATATATAGACTTTATGTAGCTCAATTGATTTGTTTTTCTATGCAGATGATTTTTGCCAAAGGAACTATTGCTAAAAAATAACAATGTTTAAAGTTACTTAAGAAAATCCATCTTGAATTGTCAAAAATGTTAAAAAATGGTCATTAAATCTTTTATTCTTGGTAAAATATATACTTTATATAAGTCAATTGATTAGTTTTTTAATGTAGAAAATTTTTCCAAAAGGAACTATAGTTAAAAAATTGAATTTTTAAGAGTTATTTTATAAAAATCGTATTTTGAATGTCAAAAATGAGCCAATATTGTCATTTACTGTATCAATTCTTGGTCAAATATAGACTTTATAGAGGTCTATCGATTCGTCTCGTCGCAAAGAATATGATTTTTTCATTGATAAATTTACTGCTTTATTAGGAAAAAAAGAATATTCTTTAAAAACCGTATTTTTTGAAGAAAAAACAATCTCAAAATTTTTTGATTGATTATTTCTAAAATTCCTTGCGTCTGTTTCTTGATTTTTATGAGTGTAATAACTGTGCCGAATTTCATTAAAATCGGTCGAAGCCTTCTCGAGATGGAGAGTCCACAAGAAAACGACCACACACACACACACACACACACACACATGCTTCTGTACATTGGCCTAAAACTTCGTATTTATGCTTTTTGGATGAAATTAAGTTGATTTAGATTATTTTTTAGAAAATCGATAATCGGACCGAATACAATGCTTCCCTACGAGGAAACAAAATTACAAAAAATTTTCAGGAAGACAGTCGAATTTACAATACATAGAACATGATTTTTCCTTAGTAAAAATGAATATTGATGAACACTTTTTGTTAAAATTCATATTGATCCAGAGATGTGTAGTGTTTCTAATATGAATAGAATGTGATTTTAAGTGTGAAAAATAATAGAAAATTGTAATTTATTTCATCAATTTTTGGTCAAATATATATTTTTTATATGTCAATTTATTCTTCTCGATGCAAGGAATACAATTTCATCTGTAATTACTTGAAATTTCAATGAGGGAAAAAGTTTCATGTTAAAAACTGAATTTTTAAAAGAAATCATGGTGTAAGAAAAATTCGAATAAGGATTTCTGAAAATCCCTACATACAAATCTTGATATTCACGAGTGTAAAAAGTACACGAAATTTTATTGTAATCGGTCAAAGCGTTCTCAAGATATCCTGGCGACAAAAGAGGGTGACATACACACACATACATATATCTGGACATTTACTTCAAACTTCGAATTTAAGCTTCTTTTTAGATGAAAGTAAGTGGATTTAGACTATTTTTGAAAAATCGAAAATCTTGACGATTACAATGCCTATCCATATAATAGCAAACCCATTTAGCTGAAATAGCTAAGAATTAGCTACAACTACTAACTTTTTTCTCTTTGCATAGTAGAAGACAATTGGCGGCTTTTTCAAGCCTTATTAAAAAAAAAGTAAATTGTAATTTTTTGATCCATTCTACTATGCGTATTATATGCGTGTATGATTGATGAATATGCGATATCGAGAAATTGTATTAATTAAATGAAAAGCTCAAGATTTTTGAATGCATTTATTATTCATCTGGACAAGTCGGAG
Organism: Ganaspis sp. Gsp50; assembly: GCA_011057455.1. Taxonomy (NCBI): domain Eukaryota; kingdom Metazoa; phylum Arthropoda; class Insecta; order Hymenoptera; family Figitidae; genus Ganaspis; species Ganaspis sp. Gsp50. Next base: position 9,955 of record WNHD01005221.1, on the reverse strand, counting down.
CATAGTGTACAATATTATAGATTAGATTTCATTAATTTCTTTGCGCTTGAACTTGTGTGTATGTATATATATTTAATTAATAAAGAAATATAGGAAAATGTACGCTTGCATACAGCTTAAGTATAAGGATGATTGGTCGAATATAATTTTAATTAATTTAATACACAAGTTGGAATTTAAATGAATCTTTCTAATTATCCTTTCTTTGACGCCCGTAGCGTGTGTATGTGTATGTAAAAGAAAAGAAAAGATAGGGTAAATGAATCAACGCGTAAATTTTATCTATATAAAAATACGTAATACTGTCGAGGTTATTATGTGTTGTTTTTTTAAATGACAAGGCATACAAATGAATGCATATGAATTACAAAATCAATAATTTTTATTCTTTTTTCAAGTTTTTTTTTGTTTGTATTTTTATGTATGCCTGTGTAGTCTTTCTACCTTTTCCAGCGCAGTAATTTCGCATCACAATAAGAATTAAATTTTGGTTTTTCGATACTGACCATTCTCTGTAGAATACAAAAAAGAAAGAAATGCAATTTAAATATAATTTTAGTTTTTTTTTACTTTTTTCTTTTGATTTAGTATATATATTCATCACTATGCAATCCAACAAGATTCCGTTTTACTATTTTTTCTGACTCATTTGCGCGCCGCTGAAAACAGGATATACAATACCTATTTTTCGATCATACGTTATCATTTCGCAACGACGTAATTAGTAAAATAATAATAATGATAATACCGAACTATATTTATACGTAATTAGGTTGCTTTTTGTCACCCACACTTAGACATACTCTCTCTCTCTCTCTCTCTCTCTCTCTCTCTCTCTCTCCCTCTCTCCCTCACACACACACACTATTATTTAGAATCATATTTTTCTTTCCTTTAACAACTAAAAAATCTAAGAGATAGTTTAGCAAGTTTATACGTAATTTGCTACAAAAATCCAAATTCGAAATTTTTTCTTTACAATAAAATACATTAATTTCGCTTTCCCTATTACTTAGCACTCATATACGCAGATAATATACTATATGTATATATATACAGAAACACAGACGTTCGTTTACTATAAGTTTCACTCTTGTTTTTAATTCACATGCGACGGCGGAAATCGATGAGAAGTAACTGCACTCGCGCATTTAGGAAGAAATTAAATACCACACACTTTAATCTCTATGCCAAAGTGCCAGTACGGTTCCAGAATAGGACAAATTTCTACTTACATCAAGCACACAGACATCTGATGTGTGAGTTTCAGTCTAGCGGAACTTGCCCTCTTAAGCATGTCACTTTATTTTTTATCTAATTACTTTTTTTAAAAAAATGTGTCAATCTTAGATCAACAGATTCAATCAAATGCGTGGCAGATACATTGTGTAAAATATTTAATAAAAAAAGACGTGAGACCTTTCATGTCATATTTCTCTCTCTCTCTCTCTCTCTCTTTCTCTCTCTCTCTTACAAATATATATTTATTTATTCATATGTATAAGTATTTATGTATATTTATATATATATATATATATATGATACATTAATATTCTACAATATTCGCCGTGTATTTTTCATACAATATGTACAGTCTAAAAATAAGAAAATGTTCAAAATTCTAATTCTTTGTCGTAGAATCAGCGCTGCTTTCACAAAACGAAAAAGTATAAGGAGAAAACCAGTCGTGCCAAGAGTCAAAATTAAGACACTTGATTTTTTTAATAATTATCTACAGCTAAAACAATTTTATTATATAAAACATTTTAAATATCCAAAGTATCAAAAATCAAGTCAACCTCGGCAACCCTGGTCTCTATGTGTGCTTTTGTGTGTTGCTTTACTTGTATGTGTGTGTGTGTTTGTGTCTCTGTCAACCTATAGAAAAATGAAAATCCACTGGCATTACTGATTATAAGATTTCCCATCCTATTTTTTATATAATAACAAATAGAGTTTCCCAAAAAAGCAACATTTGTGCTGCAACCATTTTCCAAAACTTATTAAATTTTGAAGAAAAAGACCGATATTTCTATCTTTATAGGTAAGTCGTCTATAGTTAACCATATTGAATCTTTAGTTTTGTAGCAGGTTTATTAATGTTTACTACATTTTTACGCACAAAAGGAATTATAATTTTTCATTGTTAACCAATTTTCCAATAATTTTCTTGTCCAACAGTTTATATATATATATCAATTCTTGGTTCGGCGACAGCATATGAAACGTTTCTTTTTTGTGATACTCTAAGAATCGCCCTCGTCCTTTATATTTTTGCAATATTATCAAATTAATAAAATTAAAAAAATTGTTAAAATTTTTTTTTTCCTTGTACATAAAAATCAAGTATGTTCGGTTTGCGCGTTTTATCTGGCAGTGATCGTTTGTAGATCGCTTTAGCTAATATGTAAGTTCTAGAGTTATCTTAGTCATTTTGGAGTACGTCCGCAGAATTAAACGAAACTAAAGTTATATATATTGTTAAGCTCTTTCAAAAAATTCAATTTTTAATTAAATTTAGTCATTTGTTTATAAAATACAAAATTAACTTTTGATCCGCTTAAAGTAGATATATTTTCTTTGCTATAAAAAATTCATAAAAAATAAGGAGATCAACATTACTTTTAATCACTCGGGGAAATCAGCTGTTAGTAATACGCGCTTCGTTCCGGAAATAAAATAGGTTGAGTTTAAAAATTCTCTTTGTATTTTAATGATATTTGTGAATTATAATTATGCAAACAAGGTTAAAATTAGTAAAAAATTACTTTGTTCTTTGTTTGCATGATTATAAAGTTAAAATAACTAAAATTGTACTATTATTTTACAAATAAATAAAAGTTTATACCGTTTCATTTAATTCAGGAAGTAGAATAAGGAGACACCACTAACATGGTGGAATGTTTAGAAAAGCGTATAAGTATTGGAGGGTCCGAGTTATGACTTGTTCCCATTAGTCGCTCACCACGTGCTACGATACAGCGCTGCAGCGGTGACAATGTGCTTTACGAAAAATATCAACAAATGCTAAGTATGTAGTTTGAAAAATGACTGTGTATAGCAGACGATTTTGTAAGTTCAAAAATTCCTCACAACTAGTGCGACCGAAGCACGTGGTGAGCACAAACTTTTCTATGATCGCCCAAAAACAAGACGCTTTTCACAGCTGAGTGATGTCTCCTTATTCTTCTTCGTGATTTAATTCTGTAAATGTGCTCTGAAATGACTAAAATAACTCGTGGACTTGCACTAATATTAGTTGATCTAGTTGCGAATTCAGTTCCTCGCAACTTTAAAAGCAATAATTTTAAAATATATAAGTAAAATATACAAGTGTATAATAGTAAACACACACACACTCGCTTCAATGATGAGTCGAGTATAAAAATGTCAGTCTAATAACCATCATTATCACCACTATATGGCTCTTACAAGTTAAACTGATTTAACCAATGTCAAAAAAACTACTTTTAATCAAGTTGATTTCATTCATTTTTGTCAATGTCTCTATTTTGTGTACAATAGTATTTCTTTTTGTTCTTGTACAGATGTAATAAAAAAACTGGTGCAAGGTTAATTCTTAGTATGGAAGACTATAGCGTCTCTGCTGGTATAAAAGAATAACAATGTTATACATATTTCAATTAATCAATCTTTGACTCCATCATGCTCATCATCATTATCATCCTTATCATGATTATACACTTGCGATTAAAAGAAGAAATTTAATAAAAAGTAGAAAATGCCTTTGAACATTTTTTCTAAGAAGCACGACAAATTATTATTATCACAGTCTCTGAACTAGCCTACAGCACAACGACTTGAACTTTGTTACAAAGTTTTTTTTTACTTATAAACTACTACGCTATCGACTCTTCCTCTTTTAATTGTTAAGAAACACAATGTAAAAAATAATCAAAAGAATATCTTCGTCAAGCGTGTTTGCAAGATGTAAATACAATGTATATAGAGCTTTGAGTAAAGTACCGCAGTATCCGCTAAATTTGTTGTAATTATGCAATGTCAAAGAATAAATGCCGTATAGTTGAATTATAATTTTAAAAACACATTGTGTGTGTGTGTGTGTGTGTGTGTATTTTGATTGTTGAGGATTTAAAACATTTGCAAAAACTTGGGGACGAGGGCAAGACGGAGCTCAGAATTTTTTTGTTTCATTATATCGCGCGTTATACATGAATAAACTCTGTGTTATCAGACGCACCAGAGGATGATACGAATCTTGTCCCACTACTAAAAGGCTGTCAGTCGCTACAAGAACATTAGGCTCCCCAACTGTAAGGTACGAATGGTGCGCCAGGAAGGTACTTCAAGTGTCCCACAAGGCACATGTGATGTCCCTTAACAAGACGTCAGCAGTGCCAATTGCTCAGGCAAGATTTATGTCCTCGTCTGGTGCAGCTGATTCCCTAGACTTTTTTCCGAGCAGTTTTTTTATAACGTTCGTGCGCAAACAGACGAGCACTCAAGTCTTTGACACTACACACAGTGCGTGATTTTTTAGCGATTCAAATCTAAAGAATCTTGTCACATTTCACACTATCACGGAAGTGCGCGCGCGCGCGCGCGCACAGTACTATAAGCCTTACTGTCAGGGTCTGACAAGTGGCTTGCCACCGTATGGCGCAGGATACTGTCCATTCAGGATAGAATATCCAATATCAAGGTGTGTGTGATGAACTAATCTAGGAGGTGGTGGTGTTGGTGAGGACGAGGTCCTATTGTCTTTACCAACAATTTGTCCTGGAGCACCAGGTATCTCAACTCCTCCTCCTCCTCCAGGACCACCAGATGATTGCTGTAACTGTCCAGGCTGTTGTTGTCCTATTGTTTGACCTTGCTTGCTTGAGGATTGCTGCTGTTGTTGACTCTGAGACTGTGGAGGTCCAGGTCCTCCTGCTGTTGTTGCTGCTGATGAAATACACGATGGACCACTAGGAGGTCTAGATGGATTTGGACCTCCCACAGATGAAGGACTTGCTGATGACACCGAGGTACCACCACCAACACCACTTTTTGGTGTTGGTGACTTTAAAGCTCGTTCTTGAAGTTCATGAATTTTATGAGCAGAGTAATACTGGTTCGCATGGTGCTGTAAAAGATCTAATGCCTTTCCTGCTGTTGGTGGCCTACTGAGATCTTCTGCTGCACCATGATACCTACATACATAAGAAAATACTTAAAAAAGTGTAATTTTATTGTTGTTATTAATATTAATTTCGGCATATTTATATAAATATAAAAATTTACAAAATTATAACATGCAATAATTTAACTCCCAGAATTACAAAACTCCTACAAAATAATTGCAATCACTTCATATTTCATTAACTTTATGTCATTGATCTTTTTTTTCTTTTGTTAAATTTTTAACAATTTCAAGATTAAGAATCAAATTTTTCACATGTTGATGACGTACTTTCTCAATGAACACACATCGTTCACCCCAAGTTAAATGTACGTATAACTTGAAAACAGTTTGGAAATTACTTATCTTTTATGAGCAGTGCAGAAAGTACATGTATACGTTTAATTAATTTACAAATTAGTTTAAATATTGACACAAATTAGTTTTTTATATTATGTTAATGTTTAAATATTGTGTTTCACTTTTTAAACGCTTACAAAAA
>WNHD01005220.1:7135-17546 GCA_011057455.1 Ganaspis sp. Gsp50 | reverse complement strand
AAAATTATACAAAAAGTAATAAAACAAATAAAATAACAAAGAATAAAACAAATAATAAAACTAATAAAACAAATAATAAAACTAATAAAACAAATAATAAAACTAATAAAACAAAAAATAAAACTAATAAAACAAATAATAAAACAAATAATAAAACTAATAAAACAAATAATAAAACAAAGAATAAAACAAGTAATAAAACAAAGAGTAAAACAAAGAATAAGACAAAGAATAAAACAAAGAATAAAACAAATAATAAAACAAAGAATAAAACAAATAATAAAACAAAGAATAAAACAAAGAATAAAACAAAGAATAAAACAAAGAGTAAAACAAATAATAAAGCAAATAATAAAGCAAAGAATAAAACAAATAATAAAGCAAATAATAAAACAAAGAATAAAACAAATAATAAAACAAAGAATAAAACAAATAATAAAACAAATAATAAAACAAATAATAAAACAAAGAATAAAACAAAGAATAAAACAAATAATAAAGCAAATAATAAAACAAAGAATAAAACAAATAATAAAGCAGATAATAAAACAAAGAATAAAACTAATAATAAAACAAAAAATAAAACAAAGAATAAAACAAAGAACAAAACAAAGAATAAAACAAAAAAACAACTAATGTAAAAAATGATTTAAGAAATATGTAAATGAAATAATAAAAGAAATAATAAAAACATCTTTAAAATAAAAAAGGACGTCACAAAACATTAAAATCACATTCTGTGACGAGGGGAAGGACTTTAAAGATTCTGGAACGAAACGCAAAAACAACAGAAATGCAATTTGCAGCTCCAAATTATCCAGACCTTTCACATTTTCCTGTTTATTTTAAAATGTCACTTTGTTGATTTTTATTGACAAGCATTCCAATGAAAGTGTAATAAAATTTTAAAAGGCTAGCAGTGTTTACATAATTGTTGTTTATTTTGTCTGTCAAGTGGAAACAAAATTCCTAACATTTGACTACTATAATATTTGCTTTACAAGCTACATATCAAAAATATGTATATATTTAAGTTACACTTTTGAATACTATTTTCTAAAATAATTTATTTTTCAAAAACATGTATTTTCGCAAATTTAGATAAATTGAAACAAATTTAATCGCACTTTGGTTAATTCAAATCATTTTCGCAAACTATACTTTGATAACTTTGGTAAAATTTGACATTCGCGAAATTTTTATCTTGATTAATATTTTTGGTTACGTGTAAGTTTTAATAAAATTCACAACTGGTGATAAATTTTGCTTTTGTCAAAATAAAACTTTTTTTATGTTTATCAACTTTTGTCATGTTTTGTTTAGCTTTTGATAAATGAATAAAACTTTTGCTAATTTTCTGAAAATTTTGCTAAATAGAATGTTCGTGAATTGCATAAACTTTTGCTAAATAAAATGTTCGTGAATTGCATAAACTTTTGCTCAATAGAATATTCGTGAATTGCATAAACTTTTTGCTAAATTTAAAAAAATATTGTTTAATTCAGAAAGAAATCTGACAGCACTGGAAAGTGGGTATAAATTTTAAAACAGAATGTAAGAAATTGACAATATATCATGAATAAGAAGTGGATGGAAAATGTGAAATCGAAAATTCTCCTATGATGGAGACGAATTCATTTTCTTTTTTTCTTATTATATATAGATGGAATTCACTTGAGTATTGAGTTTTTCGATAAAACTTGAAAGAGCCTATAACTCAGAGTTGATGGGGTATTTTTACACGTGCATATGTTCCAGGGAATTGTATATACATGCAGCAAACGCATCTGATATATGTTTGAAATTTGACTTTTATACTCTTGAGTTTCATGCTTGAGAGGAAGAACGTCATGCTGACAACACTGATATTTTCCAGCACTATCTGCTAAAGCAGATAACAATAATAAATGGTGATTTTCTAGGACAAAACACGAAACTGACCGCAACGCTGACAGAGATTCATTGAAATACGTGAGACTCAACTCTCGGAATGACGTACATTTACATGCAAAATTCAGATTTACACGATTCACATACACGTCTCTTTTCTGCTCTATTTTTCTTAATCGCGAAATACAAGACGTGCTCTCTACATCAAGGCTAATTTAATTTTTCAACCACAAGTCTTTATAAGTAGAACAAGAAACTACTATAAAAGGTTTGTCACTTGTTTCTCCATCATTAAATGAAATTTTTCATTGTACTGTCTCTATAATGAACATTTTTGCGCATCTTTATATAGATGGATATTGTTATATAGGTGCTTTTCTATTATCGTTCGTATTTCCCTTTTTGTGATTGGTTTCTCCTTCCGACCTATTTGTTCAAAATTCTGAATTGTCGTGCATACATAGAGGCACAGGATGAGGTGAACTTATAGCAAACAATGCACCACAATAAACTGTAACATCAGATACCAGACTTTAGAAACTTTCCTTTGTCAAGTTTCAAGAATCCTTGAGAGGGATTTAAATTAAAATTCTAATTCTCCTAATGGATGCAATAATTTCAGACGAGCTTTTCTGAGAAATCAGGAAAGTGCATCTTTGATGTTCTTTTAATTGTAAATTACTCTTCAGTCCAAAACAAAGTACACAATATCATTTTGTTTCCTGATCAGGCAGGAGAAAAAATTGCTTTGTTAAATTTACAAAAGAGTTTTTTGTTTCCTTTTATTTGCTTTCGTGGACTCAGCGCTACTTTTGCAAAAAACATTATCAAAGGATATTAATCATTAGAATCATACATTAAAATTATCGTAGTTCACAATCAGTATTCTATGAAAAGTAAATTAATTAGTGAACTGATAGAATTTTTACACAAAAGGTTATTAAACTTTTTGTGTTAAAGGTTAAGAAGGATTTTAAGTAAGCAATTTTAAGTTAAAATGATTTTGATGAAAAAAAGGAAAGAGGTTTTTTGAAAATAATTTTTGGATGAAATTTTAATAATGTAACAACAATAATAACAATTTTAATTAAAGAACAATGTCATCGTACGTCAGTACTTGATTTTTCTGAATAAATGATATTTTCTCACAAGAATGAAGTGTCTTTTTGAAACGCAAATTTAATATATTCGGTATTTGATTTATTTTTGATATATTCGGTATTTGATTTATTTTTGATATATTCGGTATTTGGTATATTTTTGATATATTCGGTATTTGATATATTTTTGATATATTCGGTATTTGGTATATTTTTGATATATTCGGTATTTGAAATATTTTTGATATATTCGGTGATGGATTTTCTCAATCTCTTAGTTATTTATTTTATTGATATTGCATATTATTATATACTATTTTATTAATATTTTGTCTATATACAGCATAGTTGATTTATAGTTTACTGAACTCACTTGAGGCACTCGAGATATCCTGAACGACTTTTCAAATATAGTCTACTGCAATTAATGCCACGTTTCATGATCTCCTGACTTCCGCTCGTTATTGATGCATTCAGAGTCAAGTGAAATTTCCCAATAATTATTCACGATAGAATACACATACTTATATTATTTCTATACACTCTACATCCTTAATTTAAATAAGTCAAATTTCACTGATTCTCAGTGACCTATTTCCAACTATTTCTGTCCTCGAATTTTGAATGAAAAGTTCTCTGTAAAATCGATTAAACTTATTTTCACTTGCTTCGTAATGAAAAGTCGCATTGCCCTCTTGATTAAAAATTTCTTTCATTTTAATTATCAATATTTTCTTCGACCTTTTTATCAATACTTTCTTCAGTTTGTTTTTTTCTTCAATTTGTTTTTTTCTTCAATTTGTTTTCTTTCTTCAATTTGCTTTCTTCGATTTGATTAATATTTTCCATCATTTGTTTATTACCATCTACACTGATTTCTGTTTAAGATTAAATATTTTTGTTTTATATTAATATTTTTGTTTGCTAATAATTTATTCATTTAAATAAATACATTGTATTTTACAATAACGGGCCGTTTAAAAAAAAACTTTAAAAATTCGTGAACAAGTTTAATGTACTCTAATGACATTGAGATGTCCACAATGTTTGCTTTAAAAAAAAGATTTAAAAATCGAGAATAGTTATTTCTTTGATAACTTTTACACTTAAGTATAAAAGAGGAAAAAAGAAAAACACAAGTGCATAGGTCTCAGATAAAAAGGAAAAGTATAAAGAAAAGCTGAAAAATTCGAAGATTTTTCTTATAAGAAGTGGAATACTTTGTAAGCAAGGATCATGAAAAGTGGGAAAATGTACACGGATGAGAAACGTGCCTTTAGTATTACCCAGTGGGTGCTACATTTTCCTGTTTATTCACACAAATGCGTCATGCACACTCTTTCCAGATTCACTTCAAGTTTCGTCGTCAGCTAGTTCCTATTCGTTTAGTGGTCCACATACGCGTTAGATGTTTCATAAAAGCAAATTTTTCCCTCCAAATAAAATAAGATGCTAAAATCAACGTCGCAAACTGAATTCCCGTGGGAGTGAAAACCTGCTGCTATTTATTGGAGTAGAAAGAGCACAGATTTTGAATAATTTTTACTTCCCTCATCTTAAGCGTTTTTTTCCCATAGTAAATCTTTAAAGTAAACTTTTTAAAAATGCTCTATAAACATCTTTTACCAACATTTATTCAATTTGGACTTTTATCTTTTATTTTTTCCTTTTTTCTCTTGCTAGATAATATTCTTTAAATGAGAAGAAACGTATTTCAACTAGAATAATTCCTTCGCTCTGTCTGACCGAAAATTGAGCGCTACTACTTCGCTTTCTAAACGTTTCGCCAATATTAGTTACAAATTGTTTTCTAATCTGAATCCTTTTCTTGGTTTTTTTCTGAAACTCAATTTTTTCTCTTCTTGGTGAGCAAGAATTTCGAAAATGTCAGAAAATTCAGAGAAATAAAATTCGTCGCGATTACACTTCCTCTATAAGGAAGCAAAAAGTGAAGGTAAATAAATAAACGTTTCGCCAATATTAGTTACAAATTTTTTTCTAATCTGAATCCTTTTCTTGGTTTTTTTTGAAACTCCATTTTTTCTCTTCTTGGTGAGTTAGAATTTCGAAATTGTCAGAAAATTCAGAGAAATTTCAGAGAAATTCAAAAAAAGTGAAGCGAGGAGTATAAAAATAGATATTACAATTAAGACGGTAATTTAGTAAAAAGTTTATGGATTAAGAAAAAGTTAATAGTTCAAAAAAGTTTATGGAGTTTAAAGCTTACAGAGTTTAAAGTTTGTAGAGTTTAAAGAGAAATTAATAACTAAGAAAATTGTAGTAGAAACAGTGTTGTGAAATGTATATTAAAAATGTATAACAAAAACAGCAAGTAAAAATATTTAATAAAAATGTCTAGTAAAAATGTACAGTCAAAATGCATAATTAGAAAAAGTGCAAGTTAAAAAAGATGTTCAAAACATAAAAAATAGATTCTACAGTTTTTAATTATGTCACTTTCTTGTTTTGAAAGATTTGAAAATACCGAACATTTAAAATTACCGACACATTTTAAAATGATTAGAATAAATAAAATAAGTTAATTTATAATATTATAAATCATATGAGCAAAAAGTGCCACCCTCTTGACTGTTTCGTTGTAGCTAAGGATATTTAACAAATTTTTTTGTCCTGCATTTCAGAAAACACGCTACATTTAACTTGATGAAAGAAACGGGAACTCAAAGAGATTGAAAAGCCAGTGAACGTAAAAAGACTGTCCTTTTTACCTACAGATATATCTACTATGATTGTTCCTCTAAAAAAAGATAAAAGTTAAAATGCTGGTGATTTTCACTCATATATTGTCAACATTAAACATTTACTCTTTTTTGGTAGTTACTAATTCGTTTTTAAAATTATTTCACTACTTCGTTCACTAATTAGTTTTTTGAATTACTTTACTAGTTTGTTCACTAATTAGTTTTTTGAATTACTTTACTAATTCGTTCACTAATTAGTTTTTTGAATTATTTTTCTAATTTGTTCACTAATTTGTTTCTTGAATTATTTTTCTAATTTGTTCACTAATTCGTTTTACAAATAATTTACAACTGAATAGTAATATTTAACGATATTTTGTTACAAACAAAATTTAGACAGTATGTTGTACTATTGTTTAAAGTATATTCAAATTTAGATCGCATAATATTGACAATAATTAATGTCATGAGATAACATCTATCTTCTATAAGTATGTTGTGTATAGTATATGAAAAATAGTTTAGGTCACAGGCCATCTATTACACTGGGTTTGTATCGGTTTAAAATTTATAGCACAAGTTTCCTGTCACGAGTGGGATTTATAAAAATGTAAATTTTATAAGTAGATATAATGATGTCACGACTTTCCCGTGAGCTTTTTATCCAAGTTGTGTCAAACTTTTAAGTATTATTATATAAATTTTGCTGGTTTTCTAAAGATAAACCGCTTTGCCTTTGCATACTTTGGGGAAAATCAAGCAAAACTATTAGCTATCAGTTACCTTTCTGAAAACTAATATTAGTTTCCAATTTTTATGGTCATAGATATTGGACGAAAAATGTTGAAAAATTTCTTTACTTAAAAATGCAATAACTCAGGCATTTTCTCATTCCAAGAGTCGTAATTCTTCGGCTTAAAAGGAAAATTTTGTTTCCTCGGGGAAAAGAATGAAGTTGAATTCCTAGGAAAGAATCAAGTACAAATCAACGAAGATTGAATAAAAGAAGATCTCGAAGGTGTAGAAAAAGTGACAGAAACCTGCAGAGCGAACGAAATAGAAGGAATGAAAAGAAAGGTGAAAAAAAAGTTGATCAATGATGTGTTTTTTGCATTTTCTGCTCACTCTTTTATTTCCCTCTTCCTCGCCTCTACATTCAATTTACATTTGCACTTCCCTTTAATTTATCTGAGAATTTGCTTTCGATAATTTTAAATAGAGTTTCATTTTGACCAAAAAAATTATAAAAACTAACTTTGTCAGTGAATTATTAGGACTAAAAGGCATTTGATGCCTTCATAATTTACCTCTTTTTCAAGTCATTAAGTAATTATGTTGATGATGGGCATAAGATGTCAATTAGACCCAGGAAAGTACTAAAAGTAGTCGAGGATGTTCATTAATTTTGAGCTCACAACAAGGGATAATAACAAGATAAGCGCACTCTGAAGGATCGTTTTCAAGTCCTTTGACAGTTTTCCATTTTCAAAGAAATAATTGTCTCGCTAAAAGAGATTGTCAAATATTTTTCCATTTTTTTACAGCAATTGACAGTTTAGATTTATTTCTGTCGAATAAAGGAATTTATAAACGAGTTCAACAGAATATTTGCCACTGACAGGGAATTTATTGAGTGAACAGAATTTTATTTATCAGTCTATAAATAATGGGGTTCGTGAAAAGAATTTGTTATAAAGAAAGGGACGAAAATTTTTTGATACAACTCCTGCATTCCAGAGTTAAAACTTTTATGTCTCATTCATTTTGTTTTCCTTTTTTTGGATTCTCGTACATTTGCCATTTTCTTAACTTGTCCCCTATGCTCTGTTTCAGCTCTCTCGATCCTTTTTCATTCTCCGAACCCTCGTCTCGCGAGTCTCATCACTTTCACGTTTCATCTTCCACTATGCTGGATGCCACAAACGTGTGAAACCCGTATCGTCTCACAAATCTTTTTCCCCTTCAAAAACCACTCAAACACCCTAGAGGAACATCACGATAAAGTCTGATTTCCTTCTTTCTGAATTCTAGATTACATTTCAATGGATCTCAGGTAAACAACTTCACAATTAACTATTTAACTTTCTCATGCAATGAGACTCTGCATTTACAGGTGATTTTCTCTGGAATTGTTTTCGGAAATTGATTTATTATCATTACGATATTTATTTTATTTTTGCTTTCTCGTAGGGAAGCCTTGTTTATTTTATTTTTTATATATTTTTAACAAAATACGAATCTTATATTTTAAGTAAGTGAAAATATTGGTTTTAATTGAGTTTACGAATAATTGTCAGTTCAAGTTTTAAAATTTCGCGCGCTTTGTATTTAGTGGCTAAGATAGTCGCGAGAGGACAGCACTTTTTGACGAAGATCAGCAGCACGTCAGTCCTCAATGGAAATTTTTATAGGTTAAACGTTATTTCTAAAGAGATTTATCACATTGTGTTTCTTGTGAGTAATTCAGAATTTTAATCCGATATTTTATAAGGCTCATTCTCAAACATAAATTACATTGACCTGAATTAAGAACTACAGAAATTAAATAGAATAACAATTCAGTTATTCTATTATATTATATTATTCTTCAGTTTTGGCGCAAAATGTCAAGCATTTTCTATAAGGTGCAGTCTAGAATAATATTTAAGACATTTTCTGTGTTTAAAACAACTGTAATAGTTCTGATTTGTATTTCCAGGACACAGATTTTATGTTTTTCATGAAACTTTCTCAAGATCTTTTGTTATTTTCTGTACTTGCTTTGCTGTTTTGACGTTTTCTGAAAAGCTTGTTTCGAAGAGAGAAGTGATAACAGCTGCTTCTTATGGAATTGTATTTAGCTGTGAATCCAGAATCGGGATTATATATATATTATATTATTGTACTATATTAAATGTTACTAAAAATAAACACTTAAAAATTATAAATGAGACAATTTCCCATATAATTAAGAAAGAAAAGTAGTTTGTTTATTATCTCACAAACTTGGTAAATATTTTATTTCAAAAAACTGGAGATGGAAATGAGTGACTCAACTAATTTACAGAGTTTGTTTTGAATAAAAAAATTAAAAGAATTTTATCAAAAGTTTGTTAAAGTTTTATTACAAGTCTTAATAAAAGTTTTTTTGCAAATTTTATTAAAAGTTTTATTGCAAATTTTAATAAAAGTTTTATTGCAAATTTTAATAAAGGTTTTGTTATAAGTTTTATTAAAAGTTCTATTTCAAGTTTTAGTAATTTTTTTATTAAAAAAAGAATATTGGCATAAAACATTGCTTCCCTGTGAGGAAGCAAAAAATAATTAAACAACATTTATTTTTCAAAACTGATAAATTTTCGTAAATAAATTCTAGGATATATAATAATTTAAAGGCTTTCAATTAGAGAAGAGCTTTCGGAACGCAATAAATTAAATTTGTCTCTGTGGTTTGCGGTATAGTATTGTTCACGAGAGCAACATTTGATCCTAATTGTAATATTCGATCAGAAGTGAGTGAAATATTTCTCGTACATGAGCACGTTTCTCTTGGGATCACGTACGTACATATACAGACTTTTGTGCGACTGCACCATTGATCCTAAGCCGTTTGCATGTCATCCATGAAATCTCGTAACGCGTTGCATGAATTTATGCTTCAAATAACGGTTGGCATAACGATTCAAAAAGCCGTTAAATGTTAGTGATGGCCTACGATCGAAGACGCAAAATGACCGCAAAAAAGGCCCTCAACGTGATATTCCCTTGAGAGTTTCCGGATCTGACGTCATATACATGTTCTTTTTGTGAATATGCAACGACACAAGAAACGGGTCACTTCTTCTCACAACTATCACATTTTCCATTCTGTTATTTTCCGTGTTACAATCATCGTCTTTATTTACCGGAAAATTTTTCAGCTTTCTACTCCCGATGTGCTCAAATGCATTAAATTTTTTTTATAAGTTTTTAAATTCAATGCTCTTGATTTATTTTCTTTTATTTTGAATTTAATTAATTTTAATTTAATTTTTTAATTTTAGTTTTTTCATTTTAATTAATTAATTCTACTTGGCGTATTTTCTGTCATTTGAATGAAATAATTTTTGGGTGTGTAATTTAATTAAATAAATGAATCTCAGGGCTAAGCTCCTGATGTAGATACGTTTATATTTTGAAGTGGACTAATTAACAGGATGGGTGAGTTTTAATTAGATTGACCCTTCCTTTGCTCATGCTACCATTGCCCGCAGGTCGAAATTGTAACTGTCCTGTCTACGGGAAAATAATTGAGTTACATCGGTCGCTGAGGACATTGATAATAACTTGACTCATAAACATTATACCCAAGAGTCTCTTACTAACGAGTGCAAATCATAAATCATATTATAATTACATGCCGTTGCGATACTGCCTCAATTCTTTTGGGATGCGAGTTTCCCACTCTGCGATATGGAAAGTAACTTTTTAAATTGCCGCACTTTTTCATTTCTAATCAAATCAAACCTTTTTTTAAATATTTCATTTTTCGTCTCTCGTTCTCATGAAAAGAGAAGACATTTGAGTATTAATACACTAAGAATAATAATAAGAATAATAATAAGAATAATATTCTAAGAATAATAATAATATTCTAAGAATAATAATAATATTCTAAGAATAATAATAATATTCTAAGAATAATAATAATATTCTAAGAATAATAATAAAAATCATACACTAAGAATAGTAATAAAAAAA
>WNHD01005219.1:0-10412 GCA_011057455.1 Ganaspis sp. Gsp50 | reverse complement strand
TATTGGTTGCCAATAATTTGCCAGGAAAAAAATGATTGGGCGCCAACAATGGACCATTATTTAGCCAATCGTAAGCATTGGCAATTTCCCACTGGGTTAGGTTCCTTTTCCCGAAAAACACCAAGTGATTTAAATTGTTTTCTTTCAATAAATATACATTTATTAATAAATAAATATACATTTTCTTTTGAAAAAGTTGAAATTTAATGAAAACTCTTGTTTCAAAATGTTAATTTCTCAAAAGTAAGTTCGTTCTGATTTGTTACTACTATTCGGAAAATTGGCGTCTTTTATTGAAACTATGCAAGTCCTATCATGACTGCATATGAATATTTTAGTATTCTTATGAATATTTTTGAATATTTTTGATTAGACAAAGTTGCAACCATAATTGCATAAAATTCATCTATGTAAATTTTGATAAATATTCAGGAGACGTTATTCAATCATTTGAAATTGCAGAGGATTCCAAACTACTTTCTAAAGCATTGAGTGTAACAATAATATCTTCTAAGAATCGTGACATGCATAGAAATCCTTGTTGTGTATCATGCACGTCAGTTCTATAGTTAGAGAATTTTCGTCAACTTTTAGCAGTTTTTAAAAATAAATATATTTTTTACAAACTCTTGTTCATGTCGAATTTTAAAAATGCAGTACAGAGAAAAGGAAGAGAATTAATTAAGTTAAATGAAAGTAAGACAGAAATGAATGAGTTAATTAGAAAAATAGGAAAAATAATTAATTGAAGTAATAAAAGAGAAATAACAATTAATTTATTCAATTCTTATTCGATAATTCAATTATAATTCCATGATTCAATTGTACCTAATTCAATAATTCATATAGTCAATTATAATTAGACCATTCAATTGTAATTCAATAATTCAATTATAATTCTACAAAGCTATTGTATTTCAATAATTCAATTATAATTTGACAGTTTATTTGTAATTCAATATTTCAATTATAATTTCTTCAATTCAATTGTAATTCAATAATTTCTTTATAATCCCACAAGGCAATTGTAATTCAATATTTAAATTATGACTCATTAATTCAATAATTAATTTATAATTTACTCATTCAATTATTGTAATTTATCAATTACTGTTTACATTTTAAATTTTAACTTGTAATCAGATGACCCGTAACTTTTATTATAGATGCAACTTCTTCGAGTGCAGAGTGAGTGTTTAATTTTAAAGTGCGACAAAGTTGCATGAATCATAAAACGTCTTTTGTTTCTAACTGTATCATCTATCATATTATGTGATTAAACGAGTATACGAAAATTAATTAAATGCCATCAAAAAGTCTTCTGATGTATAAATTATTACATTATTAGAACATTTTATATAATATAATAACTTTTGATTAATAATTTTTTTTCCTGTTGTAGCAATTTTTTTCATCTTATTATAATTTTATGATAATTTACATATGATAATCACTCAACTACTTCACGGTACTCAATGCGAATAACTTATAAAATCATTATAATTTTTTTAGCAATTTGTTCTTTTTATTCTTTTAATCTACAATGACTTGGAAATAATTACAATTTAAAATTATTATTCCTTCAGTGTAAAAAAATAATCAATATAGAATGTATGAAATTAGAAGAAAAAATTCTGAGCCGCGTAAAAAAGAAAACAATTTTTCCACAAAGTTCTCAAACACTTGCAATCATCATTTCTTTTCTGACAAAGAATCTCGATTCATTTTATCTTTATAATGACATACAAACACTCAGGAAGCTTCCTCTGACATCAATTATTATTATTATTATTATTATTATTATTATTATTATTATTGTTATTATTATTATTATTATTATTATTATTATTATTGTTAGTATTGTTAGTATTGTTTCTGTTATTATTGTTATTATTATTTTTGCTAGTATTATTATTCTTTTATTTTATTATTTTTTAAAAAATAAGTTCAAAAAATGTAATTACACATTCTAAATCTGAATTAGTTACTTACGACTATAATACATTATATTGAATAGCACAGAATTGTTTATTGAATGCATGAATAACCGTTTTGACTAGTTTCTAGTCAA
This sequence comes from Ganaspis sp. Gsp50, assembly GCA_011057455.1. Taxonomy (NCBI): domain Eukaryota; kingdom Metazoa; phylum Arthropoda; class Insecta; order Hymenoptera; family Figitidae; genus Ganaspis; species Ganaspis sp. Gsp50. Next base: position 8,341 of record WNHD01005219.1, on the reverse strand, counting down.
TAATGACTAATTGTCAGTAGAAAACTACCAATTTATTTTTTTAAATTTAATAGTGTAATTAGTAGTGCTAAGTGTCCGTTTTGACTAATTTTTATTCAATAATGTCTAATTGTCAATAAAGAAAATTACAAATTCATTAAGCAATGTTTACTAATCTAATTAGTATTTTTTAGTAACCGTTTTGGCTAATTTTTAGTCAATAGTTACAAAACTATCAGTAGAAACCGCAAATTCGTTTTGTAAAATTTACTATAATCTAATTAGTAGCGTTACTAAATAAATTTGTAGTTTTCTACTCATAATTAGTTATTATTTACTAAAAATTAGTTAAAACTGTTACTAATGCATTCAATGAACGATTCGGTTCTGATCAATTAGTCAAAAGTTACTGATTCTTATTTAGAGAGGCATATCAGTTTGAAATAAAACTTAATCAATTTGTATCTCGCTTTATATTGAACTTGAACCAAATTTTCTTAAATTGTTTTGCAGTTTGGACTCAAATTGGACCGATTAAGAATGAAATGGAACCGATTAATAATTGAATTGAATCGATTGATAATCAAATTGAATCGATTGATAATCAAATCGAATCGATTGATAATAATCAAATCGAATCGATTGATAATAATCAAATTGAATCAACTGATAATGAAATGGAAACGATTAATATTTATAATAATCTAATTTAATTGATAAATTCTCCTTCTCACGCACAGATTAATAATCAAATTGAACTGATGGAAACTTTGAATCGATTAAGACATAAATCGAATTGTTTGGAACTCAAATGAAGTAAATGAAGATTTAAATTGAATCGATTGTGGCTCAAATTGAGCTTCAAAAAAATGTCCGATTTCATAAATCTATTCTTATTCTATCTTATCTTAATTCGTTTTCAATTTCTTCATTACATTCTTCTTGTCAATGAAAAGCTATTACTCTCACGATTTTGAAGAAAAATACACTATAAAAAGGAAGTCTTGCTTTTATCCCACTTTTGACTGAAACCATTTAAATTAGTCAACAAATTAGTCAAAATCAATTTCCACTGACTTTCAGCATCAAGAGTTTAATTTCAAGACCAACAACTGTCTCATTCTTGTTTTTAGCCGAAAAATGTACTATTTTTCAGTCACTTTAAGCCTAAAGTATATAAACAGTTCAAGACTTTGTTTTTACTGTGTAAATTTTTCATAATAATCCTATTCGCACACTTGCAATAAAATATTTGAGGTCAAGCAGTCACACATTTGAGCAGACTTAATAGAAAACTGTTTTCACTGGACGCATTTCCTTACAATAAATCACTGATTGAAGCACATGCTGTCGAAACTAGAAACCACGTGTGCAATTAATAGCAGCCGGCGGATTTAAAAACGATATAGCGAATCTGTGGCTTTACTTACTTTCAACGAGAGCCATGCTTGAATTAAAAGAGTCAGAGACCGAGAGGCAATTATTCGAAACTGGTAGCAAATTTCGACACGATCTTCAGTCAGGTTAAGGCGAACAACACGCGACGAGGTTCCCCTTTCGAATACGACCAAAATGCTGATGCCACTTGACTGGATCTACTCTTTATATGAACGTTCGCTGTTCAAGGCTTGATGGGAAAACCGCGAAGAATATACCAGGGAATCAAGTCTCCTTTTGACATTATGATTTGAGCGACAAAAAAATCAAATAAAGTGAGCAGAGAAACGAGTTCACTTCTCAACGTGTAGTTAATTTTATTGTCTCTTATCCTGTCGCGTGTATCAAGGATAGACTCGGGTCAAATAAACAAGGCAATCTTTATGAAAAATGTCTGGTATCCTGTCAAGGAATATGGAAATTCGGAAAATTATCCCAGCAAAATGACAGCTTTTCATGATTAGTGTATCTTCAACTCGAGGAAAACAAATTAAAATATAAATTCTATATTAGCTTTGCAACATTCTACGGACGTAGAAACAAGTTTCTTGGTTTGAAAAACGTGCTCCGGATGTTTTCTGAATTTTTTTAAAATATTTTGTTTCTCTTTTCATTCAGAGTGTTCAATTTTAGATAAATTTTTTTCTCTAATGGTGTAGTAAAACAATTTAAACCAAAATTTGTCTGTTTTGTTTTTTGAAAGTGAAACGAAAGAATAACATATTATTCTGGGCTTCTTTTACTCTTTACGGAATAAAACGATAGTTACGATAAAACGATTAGAATTACAAAATAAGAATATAAACGATTCAAATTTCGATAAGATATTAGAATTCATTATTCTATTATTATAATCATTTTTTCTTTATTTTCTATTTTATAATCATTTTTTAATGTAAATTTAACATTAGTTTTTCGTTCATTATTTTAAAGTTTTAAAAACGTTAAGAAAATTTTATCCGCAGGAGTGGATATTTTCATTGAGATAGCTAAACTTTTAATTCTTGCAGAGAATCAAATTGCTATTTTTGTGAAACATTTTGCTATTCCAGGAAAATATTTCTTGCGTGAAAATTTACATTTTTTATTTTCATTCAAATGCACTTTTTAATTAATTTTACTTACACTAATTCATATATTAAAAAAGGTTCTTAAAATGTTTGAAAATAAATAAAAGATTTTAAAATAGCTACATAAAAACTTTTGCAGTAAATAAGATGTTAGGCGATAAATAAAATGTTTTAAAATACATAAAATGTTTGACAGTAAATAAAATGTATGACAATAAATAAAATATTTGGCAATAAATAAAATGTTTGACAATAAATAAAATGCTTGATAACAAATTAATAATTTAACAATAAATAAAACGTTTAGCAACAAATGAATAGTTTTACAATATTACAATATTACAATAAAACGTTTGATAATAAAAAAATGTTCGACAACCAAATGAAATGTTTGAAAATAAACACAATGTTTGACAATAAATAAAACGTTTGGCAGCAAATGAATAATTTTACAATAAATAAAATGTTTGAAAATAAAAAAATGTTCGACAACAAATGAGTAGTTTGACAATAAATAAAACGTTTGACAATAAATAAAACGTTTGCCAATAAATAAAACGTTTGACAATAAATACAATTTTATTTCATTTGTCGCTGAACATTTTTTTTAGTCAAACGTTTTATTTATTGTAAAATTATTCATTTGAACAAATTATTATTCATTTTAATAAATGAACAGTTTTACAATAAATAAAACGTTTGACTAAAAAAATATTTTCGTCAACAAATTGAAATGTTTGACAACAAATAAAATCTCTGAAAAAAATTAGAAACGAATGTAATATATTAATTAAAAATAAATGGGAGAATGTGTGAAAATTAAGAAAAGAGACAAAAAAATGCTTATAGTATTATTTGTATGAATTATATAAATCTAGGATAAACATGGTGTTAAAAGCATGTGATGCAAAATGACGTAGGTGGTCATGTGCCCCATAAGGCAAATTTTTTCCATCGTTTCATTCTTAAAAAAATAAATATATCTTTATGAAAATTGGTATATATCATCAGAATGGTCTATCTGTTATATGAATTTATTAATAATTTTGTTTAAAAGTTATTTTATAAAATTCTAAATAATCTGCGAAGTGTAACACGTAATGTTATAAAATAACTGTTGAACAAAATTATTAATAAACTTATACTAGACAGACCATTCTGATGATATTTTATAAATGTATACAAAATTTCATAATTATATTTTTAACATTTTAAGAGTAAAACGGCGGAAAAAATTTACCTTATGGATCACGTGACCACCAACGTCATCTTTTATTGCATGCCCTTAATAGTTTCAGGATCTGATATCATAAATAGTTAATATTATAGTAATAACGTAATCAATAAAACACACTAGTCATAACAAAAATAATAAAATGGACACATAATTGAAAAATATAAACTGCAACTTATTTGAAGCAAGATCTGCTTTCATTGAGCATGTGGCAATCGTTCTCGGAACATAAATGAATGGACGTATAATAATTCACCAGGTTTTACCGACATTTATGTAAAAATGCAACTGAACGACAAAGGCACTTTGCCGTAAAACTAAAAAACCACCTGAATGGTAATGCACCGTTTAGAAAGAATGTAAAAGTAATTTTCTAAATCAGAGTTCTTGTATTTTGTGCATGTAACAACAGCACTGAATGTTTCTTAACTAAAACTAAATTATCAAACTTTTATTTTAAAACAACTAATTTCTATACTTTCCAAAGTAATAAATAAGAGCTAGAAAACAGTTTTTCAATAAAGTAACATTGTTTTTAAATTTTTAGAACAATTTTATTAACTTTCAAATTTTACATATATGCGATAATTAATTTAACTCGATTTTTATTTGCAAGCGACCATTGTAGCTTCATTTTTTGACAACTTTATGATTATGGAAATAGTAAATCGATAATATAGTTTTGAGTATATCAAAATTTTGCGAAATATTTCTCAAAAACTAATCTTCTTGAAAACAATCTTGACTTTTTTAAAATTGCCGATTGAAATTTATTTTTGTAAATAGTAGATTTATGTTTTCCGATTGAATTTTCAAATGTTATCAAATTTCGTTATTTGATACTTTCTTCTTGTTGTTTTGGGATCGGTGTTAAAAAAACGTATGTATCTAATATTTTTGCTTACGAAATAGCAAGATTTCTTAAGGCATCAAAAAATTGTAAAATAAATCCTCATGGACATTAGAAGGACGTAGATTTTATAGGTCATAATAATTTCTCTTTTTCACTACCATCAAGGTTATTTGTTGATTTTTGATTTAATATTTAATGCATATTTGATGTGTAATTTAATACAGTATATTTCTAAAAGTTGGATAACTGACATTTTAAGAGTTTAAAGTTCATTGACATTAAATTGAAAAAGTGACTATAATTTTTAGACTAACTATAAACCGGTTTTTTTAAAAATTATATTGTAATTAAACTTCAAGATTATTCGTTAAATTATAATTATTATTATTATTATTTATCATTATTATTATTTTTATTATTATTATTATTTTATTATTATTATTATTATTATTTATCATTATTTATCATTATTATTATTTTTTTATTATTATTATTTTATTATTATTATTATTATTATTTATCATTATTATTATTTTTTTTGTTATTATTATTTTATTATTATTATTATTATTATTATTATTATTGTTATTATCATAGTATTAATTGATTATTCATTATCTTTCTTTAAAAAAATAATTACATTTTGTTATAATATTTATTTTTTACATTGCTAATTTTACAAAAAGAAAAAATACTTATTTTTGTACAGACATAGGTCTGACTATTAATTTCCGTGTCTACTTGAAACCCAGCTTCGTAAATCTTCTTTTATTTAATTATAATTTATTCAACAAATATCAATATTTCATTTAATATTTAATCAATATCTATTTAGCGTGATTTTTAACGTTTCACTCAATACCTATTTTTTCTAAAAATTGTACAAGTGATTACTCATCATTCGTTGAACTAGTCTGACTAATAACTACCGTTTCTACTCAAACATTGAAAAAGGATATCTTTCGTTTATTACAGCAAATCCGTTGGGACATTTCTATATCTTCTTTTACCATTAGGAAAGCATTGGTCTTTGAAAATTTGTGATTTTTTATTGCATCGAAAAAAAATTATTCCAAAATAAATGTTGTATAATCTGATAATCACATAATCATTTTGTAATTAAGCTTACAATGATATCTTTCACCATTTTACGTTTTATAAAAAGAAAATCTTTTACGCAGTTTAAAAAAATTGATATAGATTTTGTTGTTTTGATACTTTGAAAACGAATCGGTTGACCTATTTGTGAACCTTGTGCGATCTGTCAATAATATTTTATTGACTTTCTAAAAATAAAAAAATAATAGTATGTATGGGGTTTTACGAACTAATAAAAATAATTTGATTGATCTTGTTTTTTTAAGTATTAAACAAATCGTTTAATGCAACTTTTGTTTCCTAGGTAAATACACTAGAGTTGTTAATTATGTATTTTAATTTTTAATAAGCATTTTGATTTATTCTCACTTAATGAATTATTCTAACGTAACAACTAATTATAAATTGAAGAAGAAAAAACTTTAAGGAAGTAAAACCTTTGAAGAAGAAAAAACTTTGAAGAAGAAAAACCTTTGAAGAAGAAAAACTTTAAAGAAGAAAAAACTTTGAAAAAGAAAAACTTTTGAAAAAGAAAAAACTTTGAAGAAAAAATTAGATAATTAAAAAAACGAAATATCAAATGTTAATAATTTTCCATTTAAACTTCGCAACGTTTCTTCAGTTGCTAATTATTTACGAATTAAATAAATTTCTCTTGTTTTGAAATATCAATCAATAATACTACTTATTTATTCATACACTTATGCCTTCTCTCCTATTTTAATAAATTAATCAAATATTAAAGATTCCTCAGCCAAACTCCTTACGAAAAGAGCATTTTAATTATCCCAAGATCATTGACACCAAATCATCAAAAATCAAGTTCAAAATTCGTCTTTCGTTATTGTCAATAGAATCGCTCTATGAATTCAAACGCAACATTAGTTCCCAATATGGTGCAGTGAATTTCGCATCAAATCAATATCCCTGAATAATTAAAAATCCAATTATCAAAATAACAATCATCCCGAGCTTTTCATCAGATATTTACCGATAGGAAATTGCTCTTCTTTTGACTTCCCGAAATTCTCGAACGATGACGCTGGCACTGGTTTTCACCTACTTACGTGTACAAATTTACAAAACGAGGAATCAATCAACCTTTGACAGTAAGTCAGCGCCTTAATTAAAGTGACTTGCAATAATTACAAAAAATACTAAATTGTCAATACAAATGCCTAGAAATAATTTTTTAAAAAATACTCGTTTTTAATTGCAAACAAACATTTGATGGTCTCTTCTTTATCAGTAAACACATTATCTTTCATTCAAGTTATATTGCACTTTGAATAGCTCTTTTCATCAGCTTGAGAAAACCGGAATCTATAGCCTAGAAAAGTCTCGACCTCAACATTGACACTGACCTTCTTTTTCCATGATTGTCGAGAAAGTGATGTAATTTAGAGACAGTTGGCCCCGGTAATTTGAATTTAAAAGCCGCCTAAGGCTGATGGACTCAGTCTATTGATTAACCAGCCACATGAACCAGAAGAAGGGAAAGCAACGAATCCAACGTTTGCACTAAAGGAACTGTGGCACTCTTGCTAAAAAAGTGCGAGCTACGAGGACGCTGGTGTCGTTCACGCTTCGCGATGATGTCGGAAAATGACCATAAGCGCGCTCACAAGTGTTGTCGGAAAATTGAAACAAATATCATCATCGAACGGGGAAATGCGTGTGAAACCTGGCCTATGAATTGGAAGGGATCCGATTCAAACCTCCCGCCAATCGAGTACAATTATTACATGACTTTATGAATATACGATAGCGATTACATGACAATTATGATGACATTGTTGATCATCAATTCGATTTTTAGTTCTTCGGGTACACACTTGCAGACCTGAACTCACAGATTTGGAAGTATGTGCCACTTTTTTAGATCCATTCTCGAAATCTCAATAGTAATTTTCGGTTGATGAATTCGAGAAGAATAGACACCAAATTGCAACAATTCTTATTTTATTTTCGTAAAGAAAATTTATTTTTAGTAAGAAAAACTATTCATTTTCAGTTAGAAAAACTATTCATTTTCAGTAAGAAAAACTATTCATTTTTAGTAAGAAAAACTATTAACTTTTAATAAGAAAAACTATTTATTTTTAGTCTGAAGAACTATTAATTTTTAGTAAGAAAAACTATTAACTTTTAATAAGAAAAACTATTCATTTTTAGTCTGAAGAACTATTCATTTTCACTAAGAAAAACAATTCATTTTCGCTAAGAAAAACTATTCATTTTCAGTAAGAAAAACTATTTATTTTTAGTAAGAAAAACTATTAACTTTTAATAAGAAAAACTACTCATTTTTAGTCTAAAGAGCTATTAATTTTTAGTAAAGAATACTATTCATGTTTAGTAAGAAAAATTACTCATTTTTAGTCAGAAGAACTACTAATTATTCAGTAAGAAAAATTATTCATTTTCAGTAAGAGAGACTATTCATTTTAAGTAAGAAAAACTATTCATTTTTACTAAGAAAAACTACTCATTATTTAGTAAGAAAAACTACTCATAATCAGTAAGAGAAACCAGACTTATTTATATAAATAAAATCAGAGTTTTGTTTGAACATTGCACCAAACTCTAAATTTTTCTTATAATTATTCGTTTTTAGTCACAAGGATTCCAAAAATGCAAAAAAAAAAATTCTGTCTATCTGTCTGTCTG
>WNHD01005218.1:0-10413 GCA_011057455.1 Ganaspis sp. Gsp50 | reverse complement strand
AAAATAGATAGATTTTGAGTTGCTCTTGAATTCCCAAAAATCAAAAATTATTTTCTTTAATTACTTTTTTTATTATAAAGTTTCAAAGGTAGACGTACTGAGCGCATCAAATTCTCTGTCTTCTCTTTAACCGGCTGTCCTGTGCAATTGAGAAAAGTGGGGATAGGGACCTTTTCTCGTGCGGCGTCACATATACAAACCATTTTTCTCAAATTATTTCATTTAAGAATCAGATTTGCCTATTTTTTTAAAAAATTTCTATTTAATAATAATATGTATAATATTGTATTTCGTGATTTGATATAAATTGAAAATTGGTTTTTAGCCCTTTTTTCTGAATAAATAAATAAACAATGTAAAAAACATTACTGAGCATTAAATTACGAACATTACATTTAACATTACTACGATAAAAAAAATGAATTACTTATCAGAAATGGAATGAATTATTACTATAAATTAGGTAAAAATAATAAATTTAAAACTACAAAAATCACAAAATACTAAAAAATGCGTACATATTATTTTGAATAGAGAATTTAAAAAATTATACCAGTCAAATTTGATTCCCAAATGAATATAATTCGACAAATGTCGCGCACTACTTTTCTAATTCATTCGTGTATTTTAGGAACTCAAAACCTCAAAAAATGCAGCAAAAACTCCAGCAGAATCGAACAGGTTTACGCAAACCGTTAGTATCTTCGGCGAAAAAATCTGATGTAAAAACTGCCAGTAAGAAAGATGATAAGAAACAAATTAAGAAGGATGAGACGAACAAGGTACAATTGCGATTCATACATTTTTATATGTATTTTTATATTATTATTTTTATATTATTGTATGTATTATATGTATTATTATGTGTATATACATTTTCATACATTATATACATTTTTTAATATATTTTATATTTTTATATTTTATATTTTTTACATTTTTCATCGATTTTTTTTAGAATCAGTTTTAAAAGATTGTATGATTTCAGGATAAAGCAGAACCTGAAAAAGTTGAAGAAGTTGAGGAGAGAAAGTTTGAAGCAAATGGCATGGATAAAGATCTTGTGGATGTATTAGGTAAAACAACAATTTTCTTTTTTCGTTCATTTAGTAAGCAATCATTTTCTATAAATGTCTGAATATATTTTTTATATTCGACTTTTTTGTTACGAGTTAAATTGTTGTATATTAAGTATACATTTTCAATGTTATCAGAACAATTTATAAAAAGTTTAAAAATGTTCTTTTGCATCACTATTTGTTTAACATTTTATTTTAAATAATTTCTGAAAATTGTGATTTATGTTTCAAGAATGACATTCAAGTGTAGAAAATAAAAATATTTGATTTAAATTGGCAATGCACAAATATTCTATGATAAGCTCAAATTCTACAAGCTCAAAATGTAAATGATATATTTATTGACTATTATCAAGTAAATATTACAATCAATGTTTAATATTGCAATATTTTTACGTTCGTTTGAATTTTTTAAAATTTTATGTTATGATTTTATAAAACTTAATTCTTGACAAATTTTACAATATGCAATTATTCAATATTTTATGTCAAATTGATAGCGTAAATCTCATCCAATTGAATTTCAGTTTTATTTTCTTTGCCTACAGTTGTAAATTAATCCATTAACCTCGTGAATTTTAAAAATAACAGTTAAAATTTACAATAACAAGAAACAAAAAAATTCAAAGAATTATCGAGATGAGATTTCGTGAGTTTAAAATCAGATTACGCGATCGAGAAAAACACAAGTAAACATTTGATAGAAACACAAGTAATCATTTCATAGAAACACAAATGTTTACAAAATAAAACTTTTAACCTCTCAGATTTTATGACAAGTAATTAATAATAATTTATAATTTTATTTTAACTGATTTTATGATGCAAATAAAGTTCCGAACGTTCAAATAAATAAAATTTTTATCCTTCTATGTATTTTTAAAAATTCAGACTTGTCCTAAAATATTATTTTACGTAACAAATATTAACTTTGATATTATTGTTATTTTAACGCAATTTTCAATTTTCATTACAAAAGTATATTTTTCAAAAGTTAATACAAAATGAAAACAGTTCGTTTAAATGAATGTTCCGAACTTAAACATTTTTGATAACTAAATTTTTGGTCTTCAATAAGTAATTTTTTTAAATCTTCATTCGTTATTTAATCACAAACATGTGAATTAGAAAATTATGTATTTACCAATTTTTGTACAATAATTGTTTGTTTCTTTTTTTCAATTCTTTGTTACTGACGATATAGTAAATTAAATTTTTAGTTATATTGCAGGTGTAAAAAAATTACAAAATATTACAAACAAATTATAATTATTACAAATTTAAAATATTTGTTTTAAAGTCTTACCAGATGTGAGATTTTAATGTTTAATTTATTTAAAGTTATTAAAAAATGTGTTAATTTCAGAAAGAGATATTGTTCAAAAGAATCCCAATATTCATTGGGATGATATCGCTGATCTTCACGAAGCTAAAAGACTGCTCGAAGAAGCTGTAGTACTCCCTATGTGGATGCCAGATTTTTTTAAAGTATGTAAATCAAAGAAAATAAATCCAGGCTCTGGTGAAATTTACTTGTGAAATTTATTATTTATTTCTCAATTTATTTATTCAATTTAAAATATATTTTAGGGAATCAGGAGGCCTTGGAAAGGAGTTTTAATGGTTGGTCCTCCAGGCACTGGAAAAACAATGTTAGCTAAAGCTGTAGCAACTGAGTGTGGTACTACTTTCTTTAACGTTTCGTCTTCCACTTTAACGTCTAAATATAGGGGCGAGTCTGAAAAACTGGTACGACTGCTCTTTGAAATGGTAAGTTGTTGCAGATTGTAATGTCGACATGTAGGTACAAAAATAGATAAATATACAGTTTGAAAAACGTTTAACGTCAATCACTTCAATTTTGCTTTCTAAGAATCTCTACGAATGTGTGTACACGGAGAAAAAATTAAATTTGCAATAGCATGGAACTCCTGTTACAATTAAACGATTCGTTGTTTTAAAAGATTCTTGAGTATGCAAATAAAGTGAAAAAACATAGAAATCATGCAAAAAATAACAAATTTCTTTGAGCAAAATATCTTTTTTTTTCAATATATAAATTTTTTTTTTAAATTTTTGTAAAAATCGATATTAAATATTTGTGGCAACCTTGTTAGAGCTTTTTTGTCTTCATTTGCATCCAGGTTGTCTGACTCTCCCATAAATAATTGTGAAAAATTGTTTACATCTCGTTATCAATATTGTGTACTGTATAATTTTCAATTTAAAATGAATGTTTTCTTTTTTTTAGGCCCGATTTTATGCACCCAGTACGATTTTTATCGACGAAATTGATTCGTTGTGTTCAAGACGAGGCTCAGAATCTGAACACGAGGCCTCAAGACGAGTCAAATCTGAACTTCTTGTACAAATGGATGGTATTAGTTCAAATAGGTAAATTAAGTATTCTTTTAATTTTGGAATATTTTATTTATTTATTTATTTAATTAAGAATGTTTTATTCTTAATTTCATGACAAGAAAAATCTATCGTTTTTAGCACGAAACTCTTTCATTATTTTCTAGCGCATTTCACTTCTACCGTTAAAGCAAAAATTCTTGCTATTAGTAAGCCATCACCGTATTTTTCACGTTGGCATAGTTATTTTAGAGAAACTTTATTTATCCCAGTGACTATACAATTCAAATTTGCGCTCTAGTAAATTCCATGTTAAATTTCTCCCAACCAAATTGGTATTCAGAACTGTTACGTGCAAAAGAACAAAACAAAAAAAATATTCTCTTTTCTGTTGATAATTCATTCTAGTTAAAATAGTTATATTATTACAGGGTTTCTACAACTCTGGAAAACATGGAAAACCTGTAATTCTCATGGAATTTCATTATTCCTCATGGAATCATGGAAATCTCATGGAATTTTCAATCATATCATGGAAATTTATTTTTGTTGTTGAATTTCTTTACTTTATGGTGTTTATTAAGATTTACCAAAATTTTATACTTTTTTTTTCAACAGAAAAAGCTTCAAAATATTTCAAAATACATAAAATGTCTTTAAAATATTCCAAAATACTTAGAAGCACTTTAACATATTTCTAAATATTTTCCAATATTTCTAAATTTTAAGAAATACTTAAAAATATTTAAATGTACTGAAAATTACTTTGAAGTATTTTAAATTAGTTTGAAGTATTAAAAAATAAATAAAAAAAAATACTTAAAATTACTTCAAAGTATTTAAAAATACTTAAAATATCTTTAAAATATTTAAAAATACTTCCGAATGATTCAAAATACTTTAAAATACTTCAAGATACTTCAAAGTATTTCAAATTACTTCAAACTATTTAAAAATACTTAAAATTCCTTTAAGTTATTTCCAAATACCTTCCAATGATTCAAAATACTTTAAAATGCTTCAAAATACATTACCGCCGGTAATTGTGTGACCACTGCTTTTTTAAAGATTTAAAAAATCATATATTTTCTAAAATAGGTTACTTAAAATTTTTCTTTTTAAGCCTTCAATAGATACTTTAAATGTGCAAAAAATGAGCCTTAAACAAAAGCATTTTCTTCATTTTTGAATGAGATATCACAATAAAAGTTGGATTTGCACTGTTCTATTAAAAGTTAAATTACTCCTGAGATAATAAACATTTTTTTAAAGAAACCAATAGAAACCTTACTTTCTTTCTTATATTTTCAAAATATATGCTTATTCAAGCACATTAATTTCATTAATTTCATTAATTTCTTAAGATCCTGAGCTTATTTTATAGCTAATTTTACGAGTAATAAGAATAAAACTATCTCATTAATGTGGAATTTTTTTTCTCGAATAGGCGACGCTTGAAAGTTGAAGTAAAAAAGTGCTAAAAATTCGTATATTTTAACACTTAAAATTGTTCGTAAAAATATATAAATGTATTTTTTATTATAATTTTGTAAAAATATAATAAAATTTTAGTGTTGTTCATTTTTAAATCTGTTTTTCTAATAATTATAAATATTAAAATTTTCCGCACTTTCTTACATCAACTTTCAAGCGTCACCTATTCGAGAAAAAAAATGCACATTAATGAAATAATTTTATTCTTTTTCCGTTTAAAATTACCTTAAAAATAAGCTCAGGAGCATTAAAAAATGTTTATTATTTCAGAAGTAATTTAACGTTAATTAAAACCGTGCAAATTCAACTTAAAATTACATTAAAATATTTGCATGTACTTCCCAATACTTCAAAATATTTAAAACTACTTTGAAATAATCCAGATTACTTCAAAACATTTTAAAATACTTTATAATATTTAAAAATACTTAAAATTCTTTCAAACTTTTTCCCAAAAATACTTTCCAATACTTGAAAATATTTTTAAAATCTCGTTTACTACAATACTTTAAACTATTTTTAAAAAAAACTTAAAAATACTTAAAAGTATTCCAATATACTTGAAATTACTTTAAAGTATTTTAAAATACTTTAAACTTGTTTATATTACTTTAAAATACTTCAAAATATTTCAAAGTAACTATTTAAAAATATTAGTATTTTAAATATTAAATAAAATATATGCAGATTTTAAAATACCAGTTTTTAAAAACATTTTAAAAAATATCATATTTTCATGATACTTCAGACTATTTCAAAACCCTTAAAGAATTTTTGAAAATGCTTCCAAATATTTAAAAACACTTCAAGTAATTTAAAAACACTTGAAAATATTCAAAATCGTTTTAAAATTAAAAATAATGATTTTGAATAATTCAAATTCTATAGAAAATTATTTTTCAAAAACCTTCATGATTGCAAAAGTAATTTAAATTCTTACAAAATATTGAAAAATTCATTTCTTTAATGAAAAAATGCATTACAAAATTTCATGGAAATGTTTCTATTTTTTTCATGGAAATCATGGAAAACTCATGGAATTTCGGGAAGAAAAATTTGTAGAAACCCTGAATTATTACATCTACTGTTTATTATCTATAGTTTTACTGTTTTTTTTTTAAATTGATTACGTAAAGACCCCAAAAGTTTTTATTACCGTCAACCGGGGCTATTATCCTCAGAAAAATGTTACATTCTTACTCAATTCTTCACTATAATTCAGATTTATAAAAAAACAGTTACTATGGAGTTACGTTGTGAACATCCTCCTGAAGATTTTCTATAAATTAGATAAGAAAAACAATTTTTTTTCTTAGAACATTTCAAAGATGTGAGTATAATAGCCCCGTGCTTGGGGCTATTATTCCCAGCATTTTTGTTTACTTATAAAATTAGTTTAAACAATTTTTCCATCGTTTTAGCTGCATGAAATCTTTTCTATATGAAGTTTAGAGTACAATTAAACGAAGGTTAAACAAGATTATTTTTGTAGAAATTATTAAGGCAGAAATTTTATTGAAAGCCAGATTTGTTAGAGAAATAACATTGTTTTAACAGGAAAAATAATAATATAATATAATAATAAAATAATGAAAATAATAAAATGGCGGCAGCTTATCGAAATTTCCCGATTTTCTTACCCAAAAAATCCTTGTGATTCAAAAATTTTTTTACCGATTGTTCTATCCGTAGTTCACTCTATAGATTTATGTGTATACAATAACATATTCAAATTTCAGAACGATCGGTTCAATAGTTTTTTTTATCACGCCCGCCATCACCAAAAATGTAATTTTGAGAAAAACGCGTAAAAAGTTTGTTACCTTATCACGACTGGCACTTTTTAGTCACTCAGATGCTTGAATCTTTTCTTATTTGTATATTGCAAAATAGACTTGAAACAATCCACATTTTTCCTAAATGTTTATATATTGCTAAATAATATATTTAGTTAATGTTTTATTGCTTTCGTTATTTGCTTAATACAAAAAAATCAATGATTATACAGCTTTAACGCTCGGCTTTAAAACCTCCAATACTTAATTTAGATATTCAATTCTAGTTTTATATTATTAAAAACATATTTTTAAGGTCCTCTAAACCAAAATCAATGATAAAAGAAAAATTGATTTTTTGAAAATTTAGGGATGTACTGTCCCCTTAATATTTGGTAATATTTTTACAGTGAGGATCCAAGCAAAGTTGTTATGGTTCTTGCTGCTACAAATTTTCCATGGGACATAGATGAAGCATTAAGAAGGCGCTTAGAGAAACGAATATACATTCCACTACCTAATGGTAAAGTTGCTTTTTGAAATTTTCTAAATTTTTAAAATATTTCTTTCTAATCGTCAAATATTTAGATATTAACGTTTCAAATTGAATGAAATGTTCGCTTTACTCTGAAATTTAAAAATGATTTATGTAGTAATCATAAATGAATTCTAATTATTTAGATGAAGGAAGAGAATCCCTCCTGAAAATTAATCTCAGAGAAGTAAAAGTAGACGTTTCTGTAAATCTTAAAGAAATCGCAAGGAAGCTTGAGGGATATTCGGGAGCAGATATTACAAATGTTTGCAGGTTTGTATAAGAAAAATTTCTAAATCAATTTGTAGTTTACGGATGATTGAAAATCTGTTAACTATTCAAAGGTGGAATTATTTTTCATTAGTTACAATTATTTTTCGTTGCAGAATTATTCTTTTTCTTTTTTTTCATTGGAGAGTTAAAATTATTTTTTATCGGAGAATTAAAATTATTTGTACTTTAAGTTTACATTTAGAGACTTACTAAATATTGTAATTAAATTAACATTTTACATTGAACATGAATTTTCAGGGATGCCTCGATGATGTCGATGAGAAAGAAAATTGCAGGTCTGAGACCTGATCAGATAAGACAGTTGCCAAAAGAGGAACTGGATTTGCCAGTATCTGCGGAAGACTTTGATGAAGCATTAGAACGGTGCAACAAAAGTGTTTCGCAGGAAGACTTGGAGAAATATGAAAAATGGATGAGTGAATTCGGATCGTCTTGATACCGCGGCTTTCAATTTCATTGAATACACAGATGCATTTTTCTAATTGCCTTAAAAATGTATTAATTGTTCGCCTGTAATAATAGAATTAATAGAGTAATAGGGAATTGAAATTCAGAGAATAGTATAGCTCAATTTAACGTCTTTGGACAATATTTATTTTTAATTATAAATATATTAATACACTGATATTTTTGCAGTTTTATTATTTTATTCTCCAAAGATTTATTGAGTTTAAAGCTTTAGAGAGTGATTTAAAGTTTATATTAATTTTCAAGTGATAATATACATTATAAAATATCATTTTAATTTATTAACAGACCATATTTTCCGATAGACCCTTAATAAAATTCAAAAGTGCACTTTGTTACATTATGTAAATAAAACAGTTAAATCGTTACAGAAAGGCTATTTTTATTAAACTTCTATTTTAATTATAAAATAATATTTCGATTAGTTTTATTTATATTGAATAAAATGTTATATTTTAGGAATGTGGATATATCGTGAATAAAGATCGTTTCAAAATTTCATTCGTGTTCATATCATGAACATCATGCTTCCTCATAAAAAATGTTTGATACATAAAAAAGAAAATTTCCAAAAATCAAAACTTTTCCAAGACTTAAAACTTTCAATTTTTTTTGTTACGTATGCATTATAGTATTTGTCTGTTGCTTTTCTTTCAACGCTCGTCATAAAAACTTTGCTCTTAAAAGGTTCTTTTCACCACGTCAGTATACAAATATATATATAAATCGATGCGTTTTCAAAGAATTAAGGATTTTCAACCTATTCACATAACCTCAAACTAAACGATTATTTTAAATATGGAATAAGAAACGTTCTTTGAAACAATTTAATGCGTTAATTTTAAAATTAATTTCTTATACAAATTCTATAATTTTTAAAAACATTCTTTTAAGCATAATAAACTTCAAATCCTATTTTAATAAAATTAATAAAGACAAGGATAATTTGAAAGGAATTTTTTTACAGTGTTTTTTTAAAATAAAATTTAATTATAAAAGTGATACGTTTTCTATGAATAAAGCAAAATTAAATATTCATTGAACATTTTAATTTTTGCTTCCTCATAGGGAAGCATTGAAGAAGTAGAGTTTCTAGAAGAGTTTTCAGAAGAGATTCCAGAACCGTTTCCAGAACCGTTTCCAGAAGAATGACCAGAAGAATTTCTAGAAAAGTTTTCAGAAGAGTATCTAAAAGAGTTTCCAGAAGAATTTCAAGAAGGATTTCCAGAAGAGTTTCAAGAAGAGTTGATTCTGGAAACTATTCTGGAAAATCTCCTACAAACTCTTCTAGAATCTCTTCTGGAAACTCTTCTTCATACTCTTCTGGAAACTTTTCTAGAAATTCTTCTAGAAACTCTTCTGCAATCTCTTCTGGGAACTCTTCTACATACTCTTCTGGATAATTTTCTGGAAAATCTTTGGAAACTCTTCTGGAATCATTCCATGGAATCGTTTCACATGTGGAAAGAGGGATAGAATATATTGAATTAAATACTAAAAATTATATTTTCAAATGAAAGGATCCTTTTGAAGTTTACTTTAATATCAGGATTATAACCTACACACGGAAATACGTTGGAGAAGAGTAGTCGGATTTCCAAGTAGTCAAAGATTGTAATTTGTTTAAATTTTAAAGGATTCCGCAAAAAAAAATTTTTTTGCAAATATCAACAAAAATACCACTTGAATTGCTTTTACAACATTTGATTCATGATCGGAATATCAAAAAACATTGAAAGAGAGTAGTCTGACTACTAAGAAGTGCAAAAAATGCAATTTGTTTAAAATTTAACGTTTTTTTGCAAATAACGACAAAAATACCACTTAGATTGCTTTTATAACATTTGATTCGTGCTCAGCACACCAAAAAACGTTGGAAATAAATTGCCTGGTTCCTGGAATCAATAAAGTTGCGATAAAATTTATTTTGAAATTAAAAAATTGTTTTTTACAATTAAAAAAAAATCTGCTTTATAAAAATTTTTCTAGACTAAAAATTCGTCTTCAGGTCAAAATACGTAAGAAAAATGTAGTCTGGTTTCTGGTTCAGACTACTTTTTTTTTGTGGGGCTATGTTATCATAACCTTTTTTCTTTAATTTTAAAACGTTATATTATAAAATTAAATTTACATTAAAAAAATAATGTCTCTTCATTCATAAAAATATTCAAAAATGTTGTTTGTTTATTAATAACTCGTAAAGTTAGTCTAAGTTTTCAAGGTTATTTATTAAGCTCTGTTAGGTATTTTTTAATGAGAAAATAGTTATTTTTGTACACTGAAAAAAATGTGACCGACAGCTTCAACTACTATAGGATAGTTGAGTGAAAAGTAGTTAAAGTAACTGCTTTTATAGTTATTCTGACGTTTTTTCTACAGTTAATTTAACTACTTTTGAAGTAGTTGATAC
>WNHD01005217.1:0-16040 GCA_011057455.1 Ganaspis sp. Gsp50 | reverse complement strand
AAATTATTAAAAAAAATTTTATTGAAAATTAGGGGAAAAGGGGGAAAAATATTTGATTTTAGGTGATTTAGGGGATTTTCTTTAAAAAAAAAGGGGAAATTAAGCGGAAAAGGGTAAAAAAAGGGGGTTAGGTAGAAAAGGGAAAGAACTGTGATCCCTGTGAATATGAAAAGCTATAAACCATAAAATAAATCATAAAATTATACTTCATAAAAAATAAATTGTTTATGAACATAAACTAATTTTCATTAATATATAATGTTATGATTTAATTTTATGATTTAATTTCATGATTTAATTTTATGATTTAATTTTATGATTTAATTTTATGATTTAATTTTATGATTTAATTTCATTATTTAGTTTTATAATATATATAATTTTATGATTTACTTTTATGATGTAATTTTACGAATTAGTTTTTTGATATAATATATAATTTTATGACTTATTTTATGATTACAAATAATTAAAAACGAATCTTGTCAAAACTACCATACCGAACATAACCTATAATCGTTTTCTTCTAAGGTCCCTTCGCGACACAAATGACGATAAGAAGTAAGTTTTTTGTATTTTACACTGTCTACTTGTTTCTGGTGTCTTTTTAAAAATGTTTCTTTGTTGATTGGATATATTATAGAAGACATGAAATGCGCTCGTGCGAGACAAGTAATAACGAAGGCTAGACTTCCTTTTGGTACGAGTAGAGACGAGTCTCTTTTGTGGACAATAACTTCTTGCATAACACATTCTGATCGCGTGTGTTTGTCCACATGTTACTTGTCGAGAACAAGATGCAAGATAAGTGCATCGATTTAAGAGGACTCCTACTATCCTAGCATCAAAAGGGTTCCAGTCTGGCCGTAACCAACTGCAATCACTGATCTCTGCACCCTAACCATTCTGAATCACAATACCAAAATAGAATACAAAACAATTTTCTACTTCCAAATATAGACTTAAAACGTCAAGACAAAAGCACGTCTTTCTACGAAAAGAGTTCACAAAATAGCCACAAAATTTGAATTACAATCCAATAATTCATTCAACAACTAATTCAGTAGTGATAATTTTAAGTAAAATTTTAAGTTGACGTTTAATAAAATGTTTTTTGAACTAGAAATTTTGCTCTATCAAATTTTTTATACAGAGAAATAATATGAATGATTTATTAACGATTTATTATTTATTATTAAAAAAAATGATAATTTTTTTTATTAAACGGTTTTAAAAATAAGAGCATTTCATAAACAGGTATATTTTGTATCAACATTAGAAAGTATTTTCTTGACTAACGAGCGGAAGAAACGAATCATGACACGCTTTTTTGAATCAGATTTTCTGTACAGAAAGACATTTACTATGATTTTACTAAGAAACCCAATTCTCAAATAATGGAACTTATTCTGTTTCGTAGAAACGCAGTATGGGTATAATAAAATTTTTAATACAAAGAACGTAAGGTTGTTGAAAGTTTTATTGGCTTTAAGAACCTACGTGTTTTGTTTTACTTTTCACAAAGTCAAGTTTTGTGCGCTTCAGAATAATTTAACTTTGAATTTTTGTCATGAAATCGAACTGTGAGAAAAAGCATCTATTAATTTCGAAAAGTTCAAAGTTCATTTTTGAAAAGCTTTCCAAAGTTCGTTTTGAAAATGTTTTTTAAAGGTCATTATGAAAGTTTTCTAAAGTTCAATGATTTATTTATTATAACAACTGAATGATTTCTTCTTCCATAGAAAATTCTGTTAAAAATTTCTAAAAGATTTAAAAAATTTTAAATTTTAAGAATTTTAAAAATTCCATTAAAAACCAAAAAAAACTTGTTCATTGAATTGCATGTAATTGCATTGTTATTTCAATTGAATAAAAAATTCTGGTAAGTTTTATGAATTACCTACATTTTTTTTGACGGAAAAAGGGAGCTGTTTGTTCACAATTTTTTTTGATAATTATCTATTGATAATTTTTCAATTCTTTAATAAACGCTAAATAATAAATAAATAAAAATTTAAATGAAAAATAAAAAGATTTTCTTCCTGATTTCGTAATCTTTCCGATTTTTCAATAAAAACACAAGATTCTTGAGAAATATAGTTATTTTCACATGTTCCGGAATGAAATCTAACAAATAGAGATAGTAGAGAATTATTTTGATAACGAATCGCGGTTTTTTACTCCAATTAGCGGATTATCATTTATCTCGATTGTAAAGCAAAATATAAGTACAAATGTCTAAATAAAGAATCAGTTTTTAATACATTAAATTCTCTATAAAACGTACAAGCGTCAATACATACATATTGTAATTGAATTTCATTACATAATTCCCATGAAGTAACTCACGATGATTTATAGCATCAATTTATGCAAACAATAGAATCATAAACAACGTTTTACAACAAACAACATTGTAGCAATTAATTTATAATCGTTCAATATCTTGCAATTTGTTATTTTATTTTTATGTATCTTATTTTTATGTATCTTATTTATATGTATCTTATTTTTAAGTATCTTATTTATATATATATCTTATTTTTATGTATCTTATTTATTTGTATCTTATTTTTATGTATATTATTTACCTATATGTATCTTATTTTTAAGTATCTTATTTATATACATATGTCTTATTTTTATGTATCTTATTTATTTGTATCTTATATTTTTAAGTATCTTATTTATATATATCTTATTTATGTGTATCTTATTTTTAAGTATCTTATTTATATATACACATCTTATTTTTATGTATCTTATTTTTTTACTACAATCATTTATTGTTGCAAATCATTCAATTAATTTTTTTTTACAAAGAAGTATGTTTTGACTTCAAAATTTGTTGTGAAGCTTATCCGCCAAAATATAAATTTGAAACATGTTAATATAAACATGATTTGCATACTTGAATACTAGTTTCTAAGCCTTTCGATTTTACAAATTCCTTGAATTTTTAAAAGTAGTAAAACTCTCTATATTGAGCTATGACATGTCAATTTTTCCTTTCTAACAGTATAAGTTATTCTTCACTGCAGTAAATTAATATCTCAATTAAATAAGAAAGTTATTTTCAAAATATTTCTCTATCTTCTATTTCTATACCTACAAAGAAAAAAGGAATTTATTTTTATTTTTTAGTTTATTTACATAATCAACTAATAGAATATTCTCGCGGAAAAGACGAAGATTATTTAACCATTTTTGTATGTTCAAATGCAATTGTAAATACAAATTTGCGACTCAATAAAGTGACAGAGAGTTACAAAAGAATTCCATATAGAATCTTTGAATTTCTACGTAGAACCAATACATAAATTTCAATGTAGAATCCATATGAGAATTCTATACATAGAATCCATACTAGAATTCTATACAGAATCCATACGAGAATTCTATACAGAATCCAGACAAGAATTCTATACAGAATCCATACGAGAATTCTATACAGAATCCATACGAGAATTCTGTACCGAATCCAGACAAGAATTTTACACAGAATCCATACGAGAATTCTATACAGAATCCAGACAAAAATTCTATACAGAATACACAAAAGAATTCTGTATAGAACGGTTTGAATTTCTATATAGAATCCATACATGAATTCCCGCACAGAATCCGTACATGATTTCTTTTCAGAGTTCTGAATTCTACAGAATTCGTTAAAATACGATAACATTTCCAATCCAATTAATTAATAGAAACTTAACTTATTAATTAACTTCTTAAGAAACTTAAAAGAATTTGACTATAATGAATCGTGTTTAGAATTCTACACAAAAACTAATGCAACCATTCTACAGAATCTTTCTTGGATAAAATGCTACAAAACTTTTCACGGAAATCTGAAAATACAACCGGATAGGAAACAACTGGTTGTGCGATTCTCGCACGTGGTACTAGCAATTTACATTGACATTTATGCACGTGCACTGAATTTCCGTCTGTTACATATACTTTCTCAAATCTTTGGAGGAAATGACCGCAGAAAGTGCACGTGCATCTAGTCATGCATTCCAAAGAAGATTTTTTTCTGCACTACAGTAAAATTCCAAAAATACTCTAGTTTCTTACTTTCACAGCCCAGACGCTATGTCTGACAAAACTCAGGAATTTTCACTGTCTGCTGCGAATTTTCGGTCTTACTGAAAGTCATGTATCTCCTTAGAAATTCAACATGAAGAATTACAAAAGTATTCCTTTTTAACTAATATTATTTATTATTTCAATAATAATGATAATAATAATGATAATAATTATTATCATTATTAATGTAATATTATTATTATTTACTTAATAACAATTATTAACAATAACTGATCGTAAATAAAAAAGAATAATATATAAATAAATATGTAATTCAAAAACTTCATGTCACAAATATCATATAGCTTTTTTCTTAGGTGCATTGAACCCTAATGATAAATAGATATCAATAATATTGATACCAATAATAATTAATTACAGCAATAGTTGCTAGCAAAAATAATTGATAATAACAATAAATGTTAACAAGAATAATTGATAGTAACAATAATTGTTAACAAAAATAATTGATAATAACAATAATTGCTAATAAAAATAATCGATAAGATTAAATGATAACAACAATAATTGATAATAGATTTAAAAGTATAATAAAAAGTTGATAAAATATATTTTTACTGCATTTAAATTCCAAGTTAATTTCAATTAGATTGAATTTAAAATTTGAAAAAATATGCTAATCGAATTGATGAAAGGCTGAAATTTCAATAAAGACAAACGTTAACGATTAATAATCAAATAATTAAATTAAAAAAATCAGATCTTTAATAATAAATAGAATTTGTGAAAAATATTTGTTTGGATCAAATATTTTGTGACAAACATTTGATTCAAACAAATATTTTGTGCCAAACAAATATCTGATGGAAACAAATATCTGATTTAAACAAATATTTTGTGCTAAACAAATATCTGATTTAAACAAATATTTTGTGCTAAACAAATATCTGATTTAAACAAATATTTTGTGCCAAACAAATATCTGATTCAAACAAATATCTGATTCAAACAAATATTTAATTCAAACAAATGTTTAATTCAAATAAATGTTTAATTAAAAAAAATGTTTGATTCAAAAAATATTTTTTCACAATTAAGCTAAACTTTCTAGCATCAAATAAAAAAAACATTTAGCTCCAGAAAATAAGATTCTGGGCAAATTTCCTGCAGCACATTTAATCAACAATTACACTTTTTTAATCAAGAAAAAAAATTGTTTATCATTCTCTAGATGATTAAATACGTTTCTCGTATATTATACAAAAAACGTACTCAACATTAATTTCAGCGAAATCGAATGTATTAAATAACTTTTTTATTGCTCAATCAACAACTTCAACTTATGTCACATAAATTTCCCCTTTTTTCAAAGAAAACGTTCCTCAATGTATAAATGTTGATTGACAATGTTACAAATATCAACAGTTCCTTATTATACACATTTACTGTCGAATATAAACATTCGAATGACCCGCACTTTCCCAACATTGAATTATTTTATAAAATTATTTATACAGCCTTAAAAAAATTTATTTTCTTCATGAAACTGTATTTTCTTTATAGAAATTTATTTTCTTTATAGAAATTAATTTTCTTTATAAAAATTTATTTTCTTTATAGAAATTAATTTCCTTTATAGAAATTAATTTTTTTTATATAAATTTATTTTCTTTATAGAAATTTATTTTCTTTACAGAAATTTATTTTCTTTACGAAACTTTATTTTCTTTATAAAACTTTATTTTCTTTATAATCTTTATGTTTAAAAAAAAAGATCTTTAACCCCTCAACTTTATAAATTGCCGGTAACTTTTAAGTTTACGCACTTTTCATTTTCGGAGCACAAAACATCAGATGATTTACCGCTTGTTTAAAATTTTGCAACTATTGTGACAATTAACACAGATTAGTCAACCACGTTTGATTTATTAGAAAAACCGAATATATTAAGAACGACCCTCACATATCGACGTTCGAAGAACGACTGAGGGACCCCGACTGACGACTGACGTCCAAGTTATAATATATGACACGCGGTACTCGCGCGTACTCACAAGATTACGAACGGAAAGCCGTTTGTGCATGCGTATAAATTATAAATTGCTATATTCTAGGCTTTAATCAACGTATGGATCATTTGATCATCATCCCACCTATCCTCTTAAAAATTACGGTCTAGGATTTTCCATGCGTGAAATCTACTGTAGAAGATAATACGATTATTCATTTATCAGAGTGATTATTTCTCAAGTGAAGTCACATCCTCCAAGGAAGAGTAATTTTTATCAAAACAGTTTACAATTAATTCACTCGCAAAACAATTTTTCTTTGAGTTAAATAATTATCTGTCTGCATTTAATTTTTTTTTAAACAATCATTTTGTTAAATAGCCATTTTCTAAACAACCATTCGTTTAAACAATTATTTTTTTAAACAGCATTTTTTTTAAACAACCATTTTTTAAAATAACATTTTTTTAAAGAATTATTTTTTAAAACAACTCTTTCTTAAACAATCATTTTTTTAAACACCATTTTTTTTAAACAACCATTTTTTAAAATAACATTTTTTTAAACAATCATTTTTTAAAACAACTCTTTCTTAAACAATCATTTTTTTCAACAACCACTTTTTTAAACAAACATTTTTATAAACAGCAAATTTTTTAAACATTATTTTGCAAAACAACGCTTTTTTAAACAACCACTGTTTTAAATAACATTTTTTCAAACAACCAGTTTTTGAACAACCATTTTTTAAAACAACACTTTTTTAAACAATAATTTTTTTGAACAACCACTTTTTTAAACAAACATTTTTTTCAACAACCACTTTTTTAAACAAACATTTTTTTGAACAACCACTTTTTTAAACAAACATTTTTATAAACAGCAATTTTTTTAAACAATCATTTTGCAAAACAACACTTTTCTAAACAATCACTATTTTAAATAAACATTTTTTTAAACAACCAGTTTTTGAACAACCATTTTTTAAAACAACATTTTTTTGAACAATCATTTTTCAAAACAATCATTTTTTTTGAACAACTACTTTTTTAAACAAACATTTTTATTATCAACCATTTTTTTAAACAACAATTTTGCAAAACAACGCTTTTGAAAACAACCACTGTTTTAAATAAACATTTTTTTAAACAACCATTTTTTGAACAACCATTTTTTAAAACAACACTTTTTTAAACAATCATTTTTTTGAACAACCACTTTTTTAAAGAAACATTTTTATAAGCAAACATTTTTTAAACAACAATTTTGCAAAACAACGCTTTTGAAAACAACCACTGTTTTAAATAAACATTTTTTTAAACAACCATTTTGCAAAACAGCGCTTTTTTAAACAACCAATTTTTTAAACAATCACTTTTCTAAACAACCAATTTTTTAAATAACCATTTTTTTAAACAACCATTTTTCAAACCAACACTTTTTTTAAACAATTAGTTTTTAAACAATCTTTTTTTGAACAACCATTTTTTAAACAAACATTATTTTAAACAACCACTTTTTAGCAATTTGTTTTATAAAACAAAGTTTTATTTTCAATTCAAAACAAAGTTTTATTTTCAATTCAAAAAAATGTTTTAAATTTGTTTTAATGTAATTTTTTTAGATCATTATCTACTGAGTCAGTTCAAAAATTTTTTAAGCGGTTTTTTCTTTTCAACTGATTACGATTGGAAAATTAATTACGTTTAAGAAAAACCAAGGAAGAACCTCGTGTTGATATTTCTCCATTATAAACATTGTAAACACTTATTATACAGGGGAATGCATTTTAAAAATAATATTTGACAATGTTGAGAAATATATATTCAAAAATGTTAAACAATGTGTTGCAATTTAAGAAAAAATCCAGCCCTATCAATTTAAAGGTCAAATTGTACGATATTTCAAAGCTAAAAATATTCACATAAAAATTAACAGAGTAGACAAAAGTTAAAACGCGATTTCGTCAGAAAACGAAAATATTTCTACTGCGTTAAGAATGAGGAATTTTAATTTTCAAGAATAAGACAATAAAAAATGGTCTCAATTTTCAATAAATATAAGCTCATTTTGCATCCGCATGGATTTTTTTAAAAGAATGTAAAGAAAACTACAAAATTTAAAAAAAATAATAAAAATGGTAGCTCTTAAAATACAGGTCGAAATTAAACTTCCGCAGACTATAATAAACTTCTTTTCATAAATTTTGACAGATTTTAAAAAGAGATTAAAAAATGTTGTAAATTACAGGGTTTAAGTTTATTGTTATAAAACGATCATAAAAATGAAAATTGTTTTAAAAAAAAGGAATTGTGTCTTGATGGGATAACGAATTAAAAATAATTAATAATAATTCTTTTATTCTGCTATATATAAAATAATTACATTTTGTCGCAGAAGAAAAAATAATTAAAAAACACTTGAGAATTCAAGTAAAAACACTACTCTTTCTCAAGTAAAAAAATGATCAAAACTAAAAATGCAATTTAATTAAATTCAAAAATAGTATTCAAAAGCATTTATTTGATTATCTATTTATTTTATTGTTTCTTGCTTCCTTTGTATGTTCAATTTAAAACAAAAAGTAAGACAATATTCGCTTACATAATTCATCTTAAAAAACACACCTTTACACTCCTATGTTATTTTTCGTGCAGTATAAATATGAAAGATCAAATTATTGATCTAAGTCCAAACTAAAAATAAGAACTGCTTTGGTTGTAGATAATATTTGTTTGCATTCTTATCTTGAATCTATTTAAAGATAAATTAATGTATACGCATATCACGATTTCTATATATATCCATTGGTTTAAAAAACATTATTTTTGATAAAAGTTATTTTATATAAAAACCGGAAAATTCCCCGTTTAGTTTTACAGATTTAAAAAAAATAAGTCTTTCATTTTCATTTTTTGTAGCTTTTTTTTTTATAAAATATTCATAAAATTCGTCTGATTACTCTTTTCCGTAATTATCAGTTTAAAAAAAAATTAAAAAAGTTAATACTCGAGTAAATAATAAATTAATAAAATCTTTATAATAATATTTTTATATAATATCTTTATAATAATAATTAAAAATATATTTATTCGAAATAACAAAGACCAAATATATTGATTAGTAAAAATTGTAATTAATTCGCGTTCATAAAGCAAAAAAGTAACAATTTTATTCACGAAATTATAAACATTATTTTTTACTTGAATTGATACTTTAAAAAAAAATCACGTCCTCTGCTGTACTCATAATAAACTCTTTCATCGATAAAACATGTACTCAACCTTGCCAGCACAGCGTTTGTCGATTTGCCTCTGTCGGTAATTTTAATCGGTTCCCAGGTAATAACGAACTCACACGGACAAATTTTGAACTGAAGGATTTACTAGATTTTACCATTTAAGATGTTTTATAATAAAATAAAAATGTTTGAAAAACGAACATAGTTATTAATAATATATTATTTGAATAATTTACTATTATTAATTTTACAATTAATTTAATTTAATTTAAACAAGTTTATTTACAAGTTAAAAATCTAAAGCATAAACAATGCATTCACAGAAAAACAGATTATTGTTTTCAGTACATGTAATTTTTTAGACTACATTTTTAAAATCTATCGTGCATTATTTCTATGTCAATCTATGTATACTATAAAATAAAATAAAAAATAAAATCCTTCAGCAGATTTACTACAAAATAGAAACTGTATGTTTTAATCAACCCCGTGACACTTACGCTAGAAAGTGTAAAAAATGTGACCATTGATATAAAGGTTCGCAAAGATTCAAGAGATGGCGCTGGTTGTATTTGGTCCCTGTCAGTTTGTTTTTTACAAGAAGTTGGTTTTTTAACTCAAATGAACTTTATGATTTACAGAATTTATCAGCTTTATTTATTGAGTTTTAAATAAATAAAAATGTCATAGTAAAAAAAATCCGTTTATTTCATTCATTTTTATATTTTGGTACATAATTTATAAGTAAATAAATAAATGAAATTAATAAATGTTATAAAATATATAAATAAATGTTTAGTAAAATAATAAATATGTTTAAAAATATTTTTCGATTACTTATTTATAAAATTAGAAATTACATGCGATATATTTTCTTATAAAAACTTCAGTTTTATATAAAACTTATTATTATTAACCATCAATCATTTGCATTATGTGCAATAAAATAAAGTAAGGATATTTACGTATATTACATTTTCTAACTTTGGAGAAAATTCATTAGAATAAAATTAGTTTTAGAAATTGCAAAACAGTCATAAATTATTAAATATTTAAATTATAATAATTTTACAAGGCACGAATTGAAACAGGGGGCCGAAATATAATAAGCGCCATCTCTTGGATTACCGTGAACCCTTATGTCAATGGTCACAACTCCTACAACATTATTTGGTTGCCTGCCTATAAAGTGTCACGGGGTTGCAACTAAGCGAGTTAACCTATATAAGATCCAAACGACATATTTAATAAATATGTATATATTTTTTTTCAGAAATTTATAGAATGACCATTTTGCGTTTTTTATGGGATTAAAAATTTAATTTTTTACTGTAAAATATAAAATTGAGGGGACACATGCAAGAACTCTTTAGGCGCTCGAACTTTTTATTTTCTACTTACAGTGAAAGTCAGACGAAGCATGTAAACTACTACTTTGTCTGACCAATACTATAAGTAGAAAATAAAAAGTTCGCGTACCTATCGAGTTATTGCATGTGCACCCTCATATCAATTGTGATTCTTTAATGACAATTCTTCTGGAAACAATATTTTACTTAAAAAACAAAATGATTAATCTGTATTAAGTATAAATTTCTCCAAATAATTTTATAATTACATTTAATTTGTTGTTGAAAGTGTTAAAATATTTGATTCGTTAATGTAACTTTTACTTTTGGCATTTTTCAATGTTGCTCTTTTAAATAGTTTTCTATAAGGAAGCAAAAATTTCCATAAAATGAACAAGATTTATCACAAACTTTATTTGACAAAAAATAAATTCTTACCCTCAAACAGCTACACTAACTCCATAAATTATTTCTTCGCAATCTTCATCGGTTTCTTGAACACTGGCTATTCAAATTTTTATATATTCAGTAAAACTCACAACAAAACTAAAAGAAACTAGACAAGATTGTTTTTCAACTTTTTAAGTAAATGATAAACATTCAAATAACAATTATAACATTTATAATAATATAACATTTATATATCTTCCTACTGATGATTATTAACAATAATTAATAGATTGAATTCATTAATTTTGAAAAATTGACAATTAGTACATTTTTTTAAAAAATAATATATCCCATTTTCAATAAAAACTATTGTTTTGGTACTGTAATCAAAAATCAATATATTTTGAAAAGAAATTAAACCTTCACTCCTGAGTTCAATTTTTTTTTTAATTCTAGTTACTTCATGCAGTCGCAATTTGTTGAACAGTAATTTTTCTTAAACATTGTAGTTGCAAGTATAAAAATTCGACTACAAAAGTTTTCTTTAACTTAAAAAGATTATATTGCAATAAACAATAAAGTAAATAGTCGTAGAAGAAGCATAGTGAGAAAAAGAAAATGAACAAAACTGTTTTAGGTAACAGAAATAGGTAAAGTTTAAAAATAATTAGTATAAGTAAATCTTTTACAGACCAAATGTTTTTATTTATACGCACTTATTTAAAACTCTAACTACTTTCAAAATTTGCTTGATTTTGAACAAAAAAGTATATAATGGGAGGATAAGACAAACATGAAAAAGTTATATATACACTGTGTGGGAAAGACTAGCGTAAGATTTTCAATAGTATTTTCCCAAATAGAACTTCGATCGTAGTATCCAAATGAATGAAACACAGATTATCAGTTACTTATTATCATCTACCAATTTCCCCGACCTCGACTTCTGAAATTTCCACCTCTGAATTGACCACTACTTCCACGCTTTCGAGGAGAAAAGTTATTGAGTGTAGGACCACGAGTATTATTATTAGACCAAGGAGGTCGTGGTCCTCCCCTAAATCCTCCTCTTCCGCGGATAGCAGGACCTCCACGCCAGGAATGAAATGTAGTGTCTGGTAAAGGTGTTCTCATTCTAGGTCGAAATAGTGCCGGAGAAGTTGAAGCTTTATAATCGAAGACAACTACTGGGTGTATTTCAGGAGGACCAGATGGTCCAGATAAAATTGGCGAACAAAGTTGAGGTTCAATAGGCGTTGATAATAACGGTCCATTTTGTACGTGCATAACTTCTTTTGATCTAGACTCTGTTGATGTTTGGTTTTCTGAAAAGCTAAGTGAAGTTGATCTATTTAAAGACTGTGGAGAATCCTTTGTAGAATTCATTAGTGCTTCCAACTGTTCAGAGAGTTGTCTAGGAGGTTCAGGAATTACTGCTTTTTTCTCTTTTTCACTTTCATCAGTATCATTCTTAGAAACATGAGTCTGAAAATAATAAAGTATTTTGTAAAAATAGATTAAGATTACGTGAAGGAATTTAAAAACCGTAAAACTGATGTTTTTATGAGAAATGGGGATTTTCTTTATATGTGTACATCCGCATGCAAAGGACCCACTTTATCGGTTTTATTTACTGATTTATATCAACATTTTTTTAAAAATGTTTCAAATTCTCGAATTTTGTTTTATTGCATGTACACAAACTATCAAGTATGTTACTTATAATACCGCAATCTTCATGTCTCTATCCTCGTTAGAAGTACGTAAATTAATCCGTTTTCTGTTTTGAGGAAAGGGCCCACTTTCTCGAACTTTTACAGAACATGCGAATTTTGCAGTTTCGCAATATTGAAACACATAAATCCAACAATTTCGACATTAAATTTTAAGAATTTTAATCGCTTAAGGTATTACTCGGGTGGATGTCGTGTTCAAAAATTTTTAAGAAAATTTTCTTCATTTTAAGCTATATAGAATTATGAAAAATATTATCTCTCATTAACAAATTTTAAACTGTGTTGAACATTTTTATAATATCTATACTCTTTCTTTCTAAACTCCTTATGCAATATTGCATTATTTTTGACATCGATACCATTTACTGTGTATTTGGTATAAATGGTTCAACTTGCATTTTCAATAACTTCGGAACGAAACGGTCGATTGTTTTCATTCTTATCATAAGTAATTGTTTCCTCAAAATGCACCGCATATTAGTTTCTTATTAAAATTTGACGATTAGTTGCAAAACGAAACAATAAAATGTAATAATATTTACGAGTTTTATACAAAATGCATGTAAATTATAAAACTTTGATTTACATCTTATAAACTTACAGACGGTCAAAGTGAATCAGATCGGTCTTATTTTATAGATAAAAACATGTAGAATAATCAAGTAAAATTTGAAAAATATCTAACGAAAACGAATCTACGCGAGTAATACCTTAAAAAATGGAACTACATATTTATAACACGAAATAATGTGTTATTTCTCATTAATGTGTTTAGACTTTAAACTCGTTTATCTGAAAATGAAGTTTAAAACACTTTCATCGTTGAAACTTTATAACATCGCGGTTTTTTCCCCTAAAGAGTTCCAATATGGCTCCAAATATTCCAAATTGAATCAGAAATATGCCTATATGGATATGTCCAATAGTGCCAAAGTGGTCCCTTTTCACGCAGACGTACACATATGTCGTC
Organism: Ganaspis sp. Gsp50; assembly: GCA_011057455.1. Lineage (NCBI taxonomy): Eukaryota > Metazoa > Arthropoda > Insecta > Hymenoptera > Figitidae > Ganaspis > Ganaspis sp. Gsp50. The sequence goes on along the minus strand of WNHD01005217.1, from coordinate 2,292 downwards.
ATAACATTTTGAGTCGCAAGGCTGTTCATATAACTGTAATTTGATCAAAAAAAGTTCCAGGGTCACCTCTATAGACAGTCAAAAAATTTTCCTGACCTTTCCCTGACTTTTTCCATCGTTGAATACAAAAGATTTTTACGCATTTCGGAGGACGTTCTCAGAACAAAATGAAATTTTAGAATCTTTTCTTATGGTAAACACTTTAAGAAATCCAAGCTTTTGTCAAAATAAAATGTTTGCAAAGATTTTTGTTTGTGGAAAAAAATCCATAAAGTTAATCAGAAATTTCAAAATTTTCGACCATTTGCAAGATTTTCCCTGATAAATAAAAAGAAACTATGACTTTACCCTGATTTCCCTGACTTCCTTGCCCAGTGACCACCCTATCTTCGTTCACTTGTCAGATATTCACGAATATTCTGTAGATATTCCCATATTCAATATTCGCAGTATTCGGAAAATTTCTTCAAATAATATTCCAGATTATATAAGAATATTCAGTATTATTTTTAAGTACTTTTAAATATTCTTAGATATTCTAGAGTACTCTCTAATAAAGTCCATATTTTTATAAATAATGTACTTAAATATGCTGAAGTATTCTTCGATATTCTGGAGTACTCTCGAATAAATTCAATATTTTTCACATAATTCTTATACTTCGGCTTTTGAATTTATAAGAATGATGCATCTTTCATAAAGACATAGATAATTTCTTGTCTACTCTCTTCTAGATCTATATAAAGTCAATATTTTACCAAAAATTGATGGAGTAAATGACAATTTTTCATTATTTTTTATATTTAAAGTTTAAATTTATTAATATAAATTTTAAAATGGTCTCTTTTTAACAGTAGCTTCTTTTGAAAAATTTTTCTACATTAAAAAATAAATCGATTGACCTATATAAAGTATAAATTACACTAATATTTTATGGAAAAAATTTCTCAGTTTAAATGTTTTTAACAATAAAAATTCAAATTTTTTATATAAATTTTAAAATTGTGATTTTTAAAGATTCTTTAGAGAACACTTTATATTCTCAAAAAAGAATTGATTCGTATTAATATAGGAGAGAAGCGGCTAAGACAGCGCAGCGGGTAAATCGGCGAACTTGCATTTACAAGAATTGAGTAATTTTATTGAAAAAGGAATATTTTAAATTCAATATTTATGTATTTCGAGGTATTTCGATTTGTTCATTTCATTTCATTTCTGTTAAATAGTTAATGTTTTTTTTTATAAAAAGTTACTTTTTGATGTTTTAAGTGTATTTGGAAGGCAGTAGAAAAACATTGTTAAATTGCATTATTCTTTTCTGTAAAATTATTGTTTATAGAAAATTTGTTAGTTTGGATCTTTTGAGTAAAATAAAGTGATTTACAAAGATAATTTTAATTAACTTTTAATTTAAACAAAGTTTATTTTTGCACTGTCACATGCGGTTATAATGGCGCAGTTTTAGTTCTTGTCAATAAGTTTATAAATATAGTTCAATGCAACATTTTGTAATTAAAAACATACTTTATTTTCTTAATCATTAATAAAAAAAAATTTCAAAAACCAAGATTGTATAATTTTATAAACATCTAACAGTTTTTTATGAATGTGAAATAAATATTAAAAATAGTGTATTTAAAAGTTGAATCAACTTGATTTGTAATTTATAAATTATAATCATTGCAATTTTATGGATTAAAAAACATATTTGAATTGAATTTTAATTCCTCAAACAACACAATATTACTTTATTTATTTACAAGAAACGTATAGTGCGCCAAATTACCCGCTTGGGTAGGGTAATTTGGTGCAGTTGTACTTTTTTTTAAAACCTATAGTCCTCCTAATTAATTTTTTAAAAAATCTTCTCTACACAAGAAGTTAGTTGAAATGTTGAACTAATAATTTCTACTTTTATCAACAATGAAAACTTTCTTTAATCTATAATAATTAATCATTTACATAATGTGCGCCGAATTACCCGCCTCTCCCCTAAAGATTATATAAGACAAAAAATTATAAAAAGATGTCACTTTTCATTATATTTTACATTTAACATTTTTTCTCTATGACGAAGCTCAAATTTTCATGAAATGAACTTAATTTTCCACTTGTTTGCATTTATTCTGGTCTTTAAAATTACATACAACTAATTAACATGAACAAATTAGCTATGGAATTAAAGAACATTGCATTTTAAGGGTAATGAATGGAGAAAAATTTTCAGTGGTGCCAACCCATTTTTGCTTTATTCCTGAAATTTTTCACTTTAACAATTTTTTGAGAAAAATA
>WNHD01005216.1:0-10414 GCA_011057455.1 Ganaspis sp. Gsp50 | reverse complement strand
ATTATGGAGTACTTTTTAATATTTTTAAATCTTTTTGAGTGTTATTTTAAATACATTCTGGAGAATGCGTTTATTCCTTTAATTTCAAAAATTTAAACATTTATAAGTATCTTAAAATATATTTTGAAGTAGCCTGGAGTATTTTAAATTAGTTTTAAATATTTTGAAATAACTTTACATTTTAAGTGTTTTTTAAGTATTATGAAGTATGTATTTTAAAATTTTTGAAACATTGGAAAATATTTGGAAATATTTAAAGTAAATTTAAGTATTTTGAGGTAATCTGAAATACTTTTAAGTATTTTCAAGTATTTTAAAATGTTTTAAAGACTTTGAAGTATTTTAGATATTTGAAGTATTTTAAAATATTTTGAATTATTGGGAAGTTTTTGGAAATATTTTAAAGTTGTTTTAAGTATTTTAAAATATTTTGAAGCATTGGAAAGTATTTGCAAATATTTTAAAGTAATTTTTAAGTATTTTCCATTATTTTCAAGTATTTTTAAATATTTTAAGTATTTCTAAGTAGTCTTATTAAGTAAGTAGTATTATTGTTGAAAAATTATAAAAAAAAATTATTGAAAATTAAGGGAAAAAGGGGAAAAATACTTGATTTTAGGTGTTTTAAAGGATTTTCTTTAAAAAAAAGAGGAAAAGGAGAAAAAAAGGGGATTAGGTAAGAAAGGGGACGAACTGTGATCCCTGAAATTGAAAAAAGAAACAAGAGTGGATAAAAAAAGAAACAGAAAAGAATCTAAACAATGAATAAAAAGAACAAAAAGGAAACAAAAAAGAAACAAAAAAAACAAAAAAGAAACAAAAAAGAAACAAAAAAGAAAGTATGTAACAAAAAATGAAATAATCGAAAAATAGTAAAATACGAAAAGAATTTGAAAAGAAAACAAAGGAATTTGTAACAATTAAATTGGTGGGAAGAAAAAAATCGCGGTTGCAAGATAGTCATTTATTAAATGAAAATTTTTTTCTGCGGCAATTAGTCTTGGCCAAGAATGTGATTCGAAATCAATCCAATTACGCGCGATATTTCGCGATGGAAGAACAAGTCGGAGTATTCTACTTATGGTATCTGGTGAGTGCAGCTGGGCAGGATCCAGCGGTGATATTAAATTTGTATTTTTACGCTGATTCCACGGGCCATCCCGGTACGTGACGGGAAAGAGAATCGTTCGGGCGATTAACGATCCAAGCTCCCGAGGGAGTCGCTGACTCTCAGAACAACTGGATTCCTACTAGTGCAGGTGATCCTAAACTCGACCCTCGACCCTACCCGCACCTCTTGACCCATTCCCAATATTTTATTTAGTAGCTATCAAAATTTATAGATTCTTCGCGATCCAGTAACAATGACACTCCAAAATTCCAGTAGGTTCCAGCACCCGCCTGATGAATACTTTATTCATAAGAACTTCACTTTTTCCTCAATTTAAAAACTTATTCAACAAACATTTTCGGCATCTTTTTTAAATTGAAACTTTTCCGAAAATTTTGCATTTTTGGCGTAGTTGTCTTCGATCTGGTAGTACTGAGATAAAACAATAATAATTAGGCAACAATGATTGTTACAAACAATGATTGTTACAAACAATGATTGTCACAAACAATGATTGTTACAAACAATGATTGTCACAAACAATGATTGTTAAAAACAATGATTGTTACCAACAATAATTTGGTAACAACAAACAATAAACAACATTAAATAGCTTAAAGAGAAAATAAAATAAAAAAAATATCAAAATGTAAATCCCAAAACAATCGTTTTGACATTATTTTACCATTTTTTTTTCTAGACAAGAAAGCAATAAAATAACAAAACGAATAAAAAGGCAAAAGGCTTGTTTATCAAATAAATTTAAAATCAAGAAATGCTATTCTTATCAAGAAATGCTATTGTTAAGAAGCAGAAAGATGAATAAAAACAATGCTTCCCTATGAGAAAGCAAAAACGACAAATTTTGATACTCTAAACCGAGATTCTTTTGAGAACGAATTTGGTTGGCATCTGGGTTCTAAAGAAGCGCGAATAAAGAAGACAAGAGAGGGTGCGGAAGGGGATTTAGAAAGAAAAGAGGACAAGAGAAGCGTTGATCTAAAAGATGGATCCAAGCGGCAATGAGAAAAAGACGATTCACTGCAGAGTGGATAAAACTATTCCCCGGTGCATAGTATATTACGTTAGAAAAGCGTTTTGAGAGTCGAATTATTTCGTTTATGTAGAAGTTAGTGGTTTGTGGCACACATGTATCAGGAAAAGATTCGCGTCTGGGGAGAATTGTTGCGGTTGTAAGTCTTCTTGACAGACGAAATGAGTACGAGGGCAATCGACATCAAGTTTCGAAGCGCTTTTCCTCTCCGGAGCCTACGGAAACTCTTAGCCAAACCGTGTTACGTAGCAAGTTTACTTTATATGCAAATTCAAAAGGAAAGCAAACCAACAGGGTGTGACGAGCCGTTTAACACTGGCAGGTGTCATCGCTCAAACCTTCTATTCTTTGTGCCACTGACTCTATAAATTCCTGTTTAATAAATCGAGAAAATCTGTTTCTTTGAGTTGGGAGCAGAAAATAGATTTCTTGAGCCGAATTCCAGATGGAATTATTTACACTTGGATTGGATAGACTCAAGGTTAGAATTTTTTTTTATTTCGGAAGATCTATCAATTCAAATTTTCATTGATTATTTTATTAATAAAAAGATCTGTTTAGAATTTGCGTTGATACAAAATTACAATCTTTTTTTGATCCGAATTTCCATCGATTCCGTCTTTCTTTGATTCAAGTTTCTTTTGATTTAAATTTCCATTGATCCAATTTTTCTTTTGATTCAAGTTTCCGTTGATTTCATTTTTCTTTGATTCAAATTACCATTGATTCTGTCTTTCTTTGATTCAAGTTTCCGTTGATTCAGTTTTCCTTTGATTCGAACTCCCATTGATTTAATCTTCTTTTGATTAAAATTTCTATTGATTCAATCTTCTTTTGATTAAAATTCCCATTGATTCAATCTTCTTTTGATTAAGATTTCCATTGATTCAATCTTCCTTTGATTAAAATTGCCATTGATTCCATTATTCTTTGATTCAAATTTCCATTGATTCCGTCTTTCTTTCATTCAAGTTTCCGTTGATTAAATTTTTCTTTGATTCAAATTACCATTGATTGTGTCTTTCTTTGATTCAAGTTTCCGTTGATTAAATTTTTCTTTGATTCAAATTACCATTGATTCTGTCTTTCTTTGATTCAAGTTTCCGTTGATTCAATTTTCCTTTGATTCGAACTCCCATTGATTTAATCTTCTTTTGATTAAAATTCCCATTGATTCAATCTTCTTTTGATTAAAATTTCCATTGATTTAATTTTCTTTTGATTAAAATTGCCATTGATTTAATCTTCCTTTGATTAAAATTTCCATTAATTCCTTCTTCCTTTGATTCAAATTTCCATTGATTCCGTCTTTCTTTGATTCAAGTTTCCGTTGATTAAATTTTCTTTTGATTCAAATTTCCATTGATTCCGTCTTCCTTTTATTCAAGTTTCCATTGATTTAATTTTCCTTTGATTCGAACTCCTATCAATTCAATCTTCTTTTGATTAAAATTTCCATTGATTCAATCTTCTTTTGATTAAAATTTCCATTAATTCCATCTTCCTTTGATTAAAAATTCCATTGATTCAATCTTTTTTTTTTATTAGAATTCTCATTGATCCCATCTTCCTCTGATTCAAGTTTCCAATAATCCAAACTTGCACTGATAAAAATTTCCAGCGATTCGAATTCCCAATCATCGAATTTTTTATTTTAATTTCTTCTTACAGGGAACGTTTACAGAATCCAGTTTTAGGATTTCTTCCAAGAACCATTTTAGCAGGAAATTTGGAAACGAAAAACAATTTTCGAAAGGCGGAACTCGTTTATCAGGAAGCATTAAAGAATAAGGATGGCATTTAAAGATCTACGACACTTATAACCCCTGAATTTCCCGTTCTTCCAATCTAGCTGAGGAAATCGTTTTATGCGCACAAGCGGTACCCGCGGGACCCGTTGTCCCGTCCGTCGACGTTGAATAATTGCAAACAGCTATCTCACCGATTGAAAATCAGGGAAACAATCCCAAAACGATTTGTTCAAGATTTTGCCGATTAAATAAAAAAAAACATGGTAAAATTTGTCGCAATCCACATCATTTGGAGGAGGATTGAAAAAAAGAAAACTTCTTTTTGAAAAAAAGAATTTCTAAAAAAATCTATTCTAATTCATTTCTAAAAAAGATAATGAAAATAATTCATGAATGAAAACGATAGAATGATAAATGTGTAAAAATGTAAATAAAAAGTACAAAAACGTACAATGAAAAGTACGAAAATCAGGAACGAAAAGTACAAAAATGTACAACGTAAAATACAAAAATAAAAAAGTCTGGAGGAAACAAAAATTAAATGACAAAATAATAAAATATTTGATTGCAACTACAAAGAAACTAAAAGTAAGACCAATTGATCGAGATAAAATTAATTATTCGAGATAATTAAATTTTCTGAGTTAGAATTTGGTTGGCGATTGGTGGCAGTTGTTTCAATCTGCACAAGTATAAATCTGATCCTATGATGAAGAATATTTACTCAGATCCAAATTGTTATAATTTCCATTTAGAGAGTGGAGAGTACGAGTGTGGGAATTTCATATCCGCGTATGCTAGTGTGCAAAGGCGGCGAGATCTGTCGGATGTGTGAAAGGAAGATAGGACGAGAAACGAGGAATATTACAAGAGCGACTTATAAAGGCGGAAGGCGTGGCGATAATTCAAGGGAGGGCAGAATCTTCTCGCCTGCCTTATTTTCTTTCAAACCATTCCATTTTTGCTTCTTTTTTTATTACATTACCTCTTTCACCAAAATTATCTCGTTTACCCTCTTTCAAATGAGACTAGTCTCTCTAAAACTACTCAAGATTAGACATCAATCACTTCAAAAATTCAATCACTTTGAGTACCTTTCATTCCAATAACATTTTTATTCGTTTTTCATTTCTTCATTACTCTCGCTTTTTCATTCCATTTATTTTGCAATTTATTTTTTCTTTCGTTTTTTCATTTTTCAGCTTCGTGCATTTTTGCTTTTATTTTTTCTTTCGGCTTTTCATTTTTGCACTTTTTCTTTTACTTTCGTTATTTCATTCTTCGCTTTCATGCTTTTATTTTCTCTTTCATTTGCTTTCAGAGTAAACTTAATTAAAAACTGATTTAAGTTTATTGTGTTTTTTAGCACTCGACAAAAGAACTCATCAAGAAATTAGTCCGGAATTATTAATCGATCTGCGTTAAAACTCCAGTGATTGATAGTTCGAGATTAACAAATTAATATATTTTTTTCCGACTAAAGCTGCTATTAATTTATTCTCTTAATCATTTTTGGCTAATAAATTATTATTTAAAAAATAATTAATAAAAAGCTTTCAATTCATCTTTAAATTTACATCAATTTAAATTTTGCTTTCTCATAGAGGAAGCTTTGTTTATTTTTTGTTTTTTCGTCCTTCTAAACCTTGAATGTTGAAAGGAAATTTGATTTTCAAAAATATTACAATATTAAAAACAAACAAAAATTTTACAATATTCAAAAAAACAAAAATGTTACAATATTAAAAAAAAAAAAAAATTTTACAATATTAAAAAAACAAAGATTTAAAACTAAAAACATAAAGAATAAAAAAAATTAAAAATGATTGTCAATACGAAAATTCTTGAGGAAATTCGAAACTAAATTGAAGAAGATAATTCTGGCTTCGAAAGCGTTATTTTCAGTAATCAGCTTGGGAAAATTAATCCTGAGTCTGAATATCCTGAAACAACAGCCTTTAGATGCGAGGACCGTGAGCCATCATCTCTGATGAGTGCAAAGGGCAGCGAGAAAACACGAAGCCGCGTCCCGGACCCAGATATTTTCCGCTATAAACTTTCTGTCTTAAACTTTAAACAATTGAATTTGTCTTAAACTTCAAACAATTGAATTCGTTTCAATAATTATCTATCATGAATATAATAATACTTCATTCACACCAAGTAATCACTATTCGAAATTTTTCTCACGAATTTTGTTTACACTTACACCCAATGAAATTCTGAATTTTATTTCATTTTATAAATTAATTACTGCTTTTAACGAAAGATCTAAACGACTACCAATTATGTCTTAAAATTTTCTTTAAATTATAATAAATTTTAATAATACATTTTAATGATGAATTAACAAATTTTCTTTCTTTTCAGCTTTCTAGCTAAAACAAATTTTGAAAGTTAGAACGACACAAATGTTTATTAATAAACAACAAACGTTTATTAATAAACAATAAACGTTCAACACATTTTCATGATTAAGAAAACGAAACGTAGCAACTTTTCGAAACGTAGAATTTTTAGAATTAGCGATGATTTTAGAACATGCAGGTGAAATTTAGACTAACAGGTGTTCAGAATCTGGGATTCTGCAATTCTCAGGCTCTCGGATGAAAAGTGAATAATCGATGAATATGAGGAAAGGACGGAAGATGGTACTAATCGCGAGGATGTACACTTATCCACTGCAATCACTCCACGTCTCGTCATGGATCATTACTAATAATAGCCGAACGATTTAAATTAGTAAGGTGAAGCTCTACAGGTACGATGACCCATTGAAAAAAGGAAGTAGAAGAATGAAGAAAGGAATCAAAGAGCAGAGGTCGAAGAACTCAAAGGTTATTTTCCTACTCATTAAAAGCCCAGAATAGGCAAATTTTTCTTGATGTTCTTCTTCATTCTCCTTTCGTTCCCTACTGATCCTAAATTTATTTTTGTTCTCCATTTTCCGTTGAGTAAACTATCCTGAAACTTATTTTCAATTTATTTCATGTTGAGTATTATCCTGAAATTTATTTTTAGTTCATTAAATTTTGAGTAAATCCTATCCTCGTATCCTATCTACTATCCTGAAATTTATTTTCTGTTCATTTAATGTTATTATTCTGAAATTTATTTTCTCTTCATTTAATGTTATTATTCTGAAATTTATTTTCTGTTCATTTAATGTCATTATTCTGAAATTTATTTTTAGTTCATTTAATGTTAAATGTATTATTTAATTTTCCTATTATATTTCTTTAGTTATGAATACTTTTTCAGTTAATACATTTCAGCTAATAAATTTTGCTTTTTCGATTTTTGAGCAAAATTTATTAGCTTCTTGAGCTGATAAATTTGAGGCCTTTTTGGCGAGTTTATTTAAAAAGGAATCAGTCTTTGAACCTACTTGGCAATTGGCTTCTTGTTTTTCGGATAGCAGACGAGCAACATCGCGAACAGAAGACGCTACTTCATTGGTGGCACCTGCTTGAAGAGCTGCATCTAAAACTCCAAGAGCGTCCTTATCTCTTCGCAAAGCACATTGTAATTCAGTCAAACGTGATACGAATTGTTGAACTGCTTGTAAAGCACATAGTTGTTGATTACCCCTGAAATAAAAGAATCTGTCGTTAAAAATTTGCATTGTCATTACAATTTACAAAAAACGAACTGTCATACTATCAACTGCTTTTGTATTATTTATTACAATTATTTATTGTAAGTAACTGTTATAATTATTTATTACAACTATTTATTGCAACTGTTTATAATTATTTATTATAACTATTTACAACTATTTATAACTATTTATTGCAACTATTTATTTTGTATTTCTTTTTTTCACTTTTTGCCTTCATGCATTTTTCTTTTCATTTTTGTTATAAAATAAAATGTATTTATATAAATTTATACATTTAAATTAATTTAAAAATTTAAAATAATTTTTATACATTTCTACATTTATTATAAAACTTTATGTTTCATAATCACTTATTATTTTATAATCATTTTAAAATCATTTTATCATTCACAAGCATTTATTTTTTATCCATCGTTCTTTTTTCATTTGCATAAACTTTAGTGGAAAATTCTTGTTAAAACAAGTTCCTATGGATTATTCCTTTAATTCTTGAAAGGAACAATCAGTAAAATGTTTTCCTCTGTTAGACTTTTAAGCCCTATTTTAATTTCCCCATAAGTACTTGATCCCCTTCGTTGATAGGGGTTTTCATGCAAAATAGGATTGACCACTGACCCACTGGGGTTCACAAAGGTCAAGTCTATCTCCACACGAAACTGATTCCTTCGTCTTTTGATGGAACACTTCGTGCACAAAAATTATTCCACTAATTGATACTCCCTCTATTTTGCAACTTCCCTTTGACAAGATTATTTGTCCAAACAGAATTAATTCCAACAAAAGTGAAATCATTTCAAACATAAAGAGAATCAATTTAGTCATAAACGAAAATAAATAAAGCAAAGACAGAACTAATTGAAACAAAAGTGAAAATTAAAACAAGAATAAAATAATTAAAAGGAAAGCAAAATAATTAAAACAAGAATAACAATGCTTCCCTATGAGGAAGCAAAATAATTAAAAGGAGAGCAAAATAATTAAAACAAGAATAAAATAATTAAAAGGAGAGTAAAATAATTAAAATGAGAATAAAATAATTAAAACAAGAACAAAATACTTCAAACAAGAACAAAATCGTTCAAACAAGAACAAAAGACTTCAAACAAGAACAAAATCGTTCAAACAAGAACGAAATAATTAAAAGAACAAAATTGTTGAAAGAACAAAATTATTAAAACAAAAGCGAAATTAGTTTTGAAAAAGGGAAAAATAAGTGAAACAAAAGCGGAATTCGTAGCATCATTCCTAGCAGAAATTTGAATTGAATTTGGAATATTTGACAGTGTTTTCAACAGGAATATTTTACGAATTGTTTATTTTGGAAGACATGAAGAAAAAGGAAAAAAAAAGGTTGTGACAGTCTGCGAGCTAACAGTATCGTCGAGGACCTTTACGATTAAACTCGGCAATCCCCCCATGAAGCTGGTAATCCCGTGACACGGGTCAAGACTGCTATCTGGTATCTCATGATCCCCTTTTCCAATGCCCGGGCCTATGATGTCTCACAGTTCTCCCATGTTTGCTCTGGAGGCTTCATTACCTTTCACAATATTTGTTCTACGTCACATACCAACCAAGAGACGGTCAGTCAATGAACTCGCTTATTATTTTCAACCCTCGATATCTCCACTCTCGACAAACTTATCAACTCTAAAAGACACAATGAAAAATAGTCCCGGAAATATTATTCACCCATTTCAACCTAGACTGCGAAAAAGTGTCCCCAGATCATTTCCCGAAACTGACAAAAATTAAATATTCAAATCAGTTTTTGTGTCAATTCATCATCAGTTCGGTTTAATTTCGTTTCTGTCACAATCAATTTTGTTCCAGTCAAGTTTAATTCTATTCAAATACGTTTGGTTCAATTTAGTTCTATTCAAAATTCAGTCTTTATTTATGCTCGAATTTTTGCTTCCTCATAGAGGAAGGTTTTTCATTCTCTTTCAATTCTGTATAGTTTCAATTCACTTTTCTTGCGCGTAAAGACAAGAATATTGTTTCAATTCACTTTTCTTGTGCGTAAAGACAAGAATATTGTTTACAATATTGAATAAAAAGCTAAAACTCTTGAAGTCGGCACTAAAGTGGAGATTGTGGTTAATTGGTGAAAATTAGAGAAGCTCACTTTTGAACGGTTTCGTCCCAGATGCGATAGAGATCAGCAACGCCATCCTTGAGAGCAGTAATAGCTGGAGAAGCCGATGGACCAAGATCAGTGAGAAGTCGGTGCGTCGAAACGTTCAACGCCAACATGGCAATCTTACGTTCCTTCAGTGTAGCTAGTTCGCTCTGCAACATTAAAAATACATTTTTATTACCTCAGTCGCTTCCTTAATTCAAACAAATTACCTTCATCTTAGAATCTAAGGGGAAGACCAAGCCGCTTAAAGCTAACAGTGATATACACTTGAAAATAAAAAATCCAGCAAACCACCCAAGAGACAAATGTCGACTATCATTGACGCATTACTAAATGCCTCGTCAATTTTTAAACTCACCTGAATTTTTCAAGAATATCGTCTTCTTTACTCGAGACGATGTAAAACTAGAATATAAACGAATTAGAGGCTGGAATGGCTAAATTTCGGGCAATTGGAAATTTGATTGCTTTGAATTTGCATCGATTTGAATTTGGATCATTCAAACTCGCATCGATTCAAATTTGTTTCATTCAAACTTGCATCGATTCGAATTTGGATCATTCAAACTTGCATCGATTCGAATTTGTTTCGTTCAAACTTGCATCGATTTGAATTTGGATCATTCAAACTTGGATCGATTCAAATTTGCATCGATTCGAATTTGGATCATTGAAACTCGCACTGATTCAAATTTGCATCGGCTTGAATTTGGATCATTCAAACTCGCATCGA
>WNHD01005215.1:0-10414 GCA_011057455.1 Ganaspis sp. Gsp50 | reverse complement strand
AAAATTCTTCTTGATCCAGAAAAGTGTCAAAAACGTTATAATACTCAGATTGGGGTGCTTTTTTCTGGGGAATCGATTAGAAAAAGAATAATTTTAAAAAAATTTCCGGAACACTGTCAAATTTGCAAAAACGTGAAACATGATTTTTTAAGCAAAATTCATAGTGACACCTTCTTAATTGTCTAATGTGCTAATTGATCCAGGTAAGTTTAAAAAACGTTATAATACTTAAATTGCGGTGCTTTTTCTGGGAAATCGAATGCGAAAAGAAAAATTCAAAAAAAGTTTCAGGAATCCAGTCAAATTTGCAAAAATGTAAACCATGATTTTCATTAAACAAAGATGTGAATTATTGATGCATAATTTCTTGAAATGCTACATGATCCTGACAAGTGTCAAAAACGTTATAGTATTCAAATTGGGGTGCTTTTTTCTTGGGAATCCAATAGAAAAAGAAAAATTCAAAAAATTTCTCACAAACACAGTCAAATTTGCAAAAATGTGAAACATGAAATTTTTTTAGAGAAAATGAATATTGATCAATACTTTTCGTTAAAATCCATATCGATCCCGAGAAGTGTAGTGTTTCTAATCGCCACATTATTTTGGTATTTCTTATACTTAATCGAATACAAAAAGAAAAATAAAAAAAAAATTTCAGGAACACAGTCAAATTTGCAAAAATGTGAAACATGATTTTAGTTAAGAAAAATGCATATTGAGACCTATTTCATTTTATAAATTGCTACTTGATCCAGGCAAGTGTCAAAAACGTTATAATACTCAAATTGAGGTGCTTTTTTCTGAGGATCGAATGCAAAAAGAAAATTGCAAAAAAAATGAGGAACACCGTAAAGTTTGGAAAAATGTGAAATGTAATTTTTTTAAGGAAATTCAGATTTATACTTACATAAATTATCAAAATGTTAATTGACCCAGGCAAGTTTCCGAAATGTTATTATAGTTTATTTATAATTGATTCAAATTCTTATTTCCGACTTAAAGCATAATTTTAACTGAAGTAAATATTGTTATTGGTGTAAAAATTGTAACTAAGGAAATTCTGTAATTGTACTTTTTCTTGTATATAATTTGGACTTCAATTATACTTTTTTTTGTTACCATTTTTACTTCAATGCCAATTTATAATTTAATTATAGTTTTTAATTCGTGTAATTTCAGTTATTGTTGCCAAGTCAATTAAGAGCACTTTTACTTTATTTGCACATATTTTTTTTTATATTTTTCATTTTACATATGTCTAATTTTAGGTACATTACTCGTATATTTTGCTTTTCTACATTTTTATTTTAATTACATATTCGAATCTTCACACCACCATTAGCGAAATTGCAGTAACGATTCCATAACTTGGTTTTAATGACTGAAATTGAAATTTGGGAATTCAAATATGGCAATACGGGCTTAATAGACTTGTAGTTATTTTCCTAATTCTGGTAATAAAAGAGACATTTCCCCTTTCGTTACATTTACGATTTAATAAAGAATGAAATGTGTCATGATGTCGTTAGACATGGAATCTTGAGCTTAGAATGATCAATAATAATTCTGCAGTAAGTCGATAAAGTTGCCATTGTTATCATCATAAAAGCACGTAAATCGCATTCCTCGTTAAATTCACCTCTTAATTTACACAATGCCATAAACTCGTCTTTATCTCTCTATTCGTTTGATAATAATCGCTCTCAACAATAATTAAACTTCCGAATCAAGTGTCAACAATTTATTTTGTTTTTATCATTCTAATTTCTACTATTTACTGAACCTTTCTTAATTATTATTATTAATTTCTATATCTTAATTCAATTTTGAATTGCCCCTTGTTAACAGATCCAACTTCTTTATAAATAGTATACATTCTTTTTGATAAGTACTTTTTGATAAATAGTTTCTTATAAATACTTTTTGATACGTTTTGATACTTTTTGATAAGTACTTTTTGATAAATAGTTTCTGATAAATACTTTTTGATAAATTTTTACTGATAAATACTTCTTGGTATCTATTAATAAATATTAAAAGATTCAATGTTCTTAAAGAAAGCGTCTTCAGAATTAAGAAAAAGTCGTTTCTTTAAAGAAAGTGTGTGAATTAATAATTGTAAAATCGATAAAAATGTAAAATTCTTTTTCAGGGAATTTTCTCGTTCTTAAAATGGTTTATTATTGTTTTCCCGCTGAAGTAAAGAATGAGAAAATTATATTTGTAGAATAAGCAGATATAGGGCTTGCGATGAAATGAGGTGTTAGAAGAGCTTTTCGAAAGCTCACGCACACTGGGATCTTTCACACCTTGCGAGGAGAGCACTTGAGAGAATATTGTTTAACAGAGATCTCAGAGCATTGATCGATGATCTTTGAAAGCTTCGAGGTCAGTTTCGAGTCTGAGGTGCTTAAGAAGAGCTCCCTTGAGTTTGCGTCGATACTGATAAGGCACGTAAGCTTCTCCAAGGAGGTAAGGCTGGACTTAAGGAGCAAAACGTGTGCTTAGCCCATGAAATACTTGTTGATAAACGTTTCACTATTATGCCTCCAGAGAACAAGTATTTTATCGATCAATGCACACTGTACACCCTCGACTATAAAATCCCATATTTTCACCCAATAGTTTACTTTCGTCTATATCTTCTTAACTTTTAATCATTTATCTTCTGGTCCTTAACCCAAATCTTTAATTTAAATTTTTATTTTCGTTCATCCGTTCACTTCACAAAACATTTTTCGTCAATTTTTTGCTCTTTACTTTTACTTGACTTGTTATTTGTCACCGAATTTGATTCGTGACTTGCTTTTTTCATTTGCTTGTTTTTTTTTCATTTTTTGATACAATTCTTTTAAACCCGCTTTTCAGAAATTCTTTTCGTCTTTTTGTACCTTGATTCAATTTTTCTGCTAATCTTTAATTCCTTCCTGACTTGATTCCCGTTAAGATGAGACATTTGCTGCTACATTGCGCATGAAGTTTTTAAATAAAAGAAGATGTCTTACGAGACCGGAGAAAATTTAGTGCCATAAACATTTTACTGCTAACAACGTTCTTATTTTACTGACATTTCACAAGAGTGTAGAGAAGTTTTGATAGAACATTCTGTCACGTTTTAGATATACACAATTGTCAATTTATTTTCCTAATTTATAAACTGGGTCAGAAACAAAACTGCAAGATTTTTAAACAGTGTATTGAAAAGATTTATTGACTCGGTTTTTCATACCGTTGAATCTTTGTTTCATTCATTTTTTTCTTTTTCAATCCTTAATTCATTTCTTTTTTGCTTTTTCAATCCTTGTTTTATTTATTTTTATTTTTTAAATATTTGTTTCTGTTTTTTGTTATTAATTTCCGTTTTTGCCTTTGTTATCAATTTCCGTTTCTGCCTTTGTTATTAATTTCCTTTTCTGCAAATAAAAACATTTATCCTTAAATAATAAGCTAAGTAATTAAAAATAGTCCATAGAAGCAGAGTTCCATAAATAATTTTAAATTGTCCGTACTTGATGCAGTTTTGCGAGAATAGTTTGAGTAATTGCACTTGTAACCAGGGCAGCAATCCTTCTTTCTTCCTTTTTGCTAAGAATACTGTGCGAAAAGAAATTAGTTTCTAAGGTGCAGAGGTTGAGTTGAGTTCTCAGAACTCTTAATGAATGTTTACTTCCTCCAGAAAAAGAATGAATCTCCGAATCCTTTCAAATCAAATGGTCTTGCTTTTATCTTATGAAAATTAACTGAAATTAGCGCAGCTACAAAATTATTTTCAATTAAACTTTTCAAGTTTTTGTCTTTAAGGAATTCTTTCCGTTCACTTAAAATTCCCATAGCCTTTGTATTATCCTTCACTTGTTACAAAATAATTCGTGCAATTTCGCGATAAACGACCAGCAAAAATCACTAATTGTGATTGCAAAGAATTTCGTTCAATTCTCACTTTCGTTGAATCAAATTTGATGTGATCAAATATGAATTAATTTGGTCATAAATCATAGTCTAAATCTAAATAATGTAGCGCAGATTAATTCAGTACGAATTTGGTTGCAATTAATTTAGTCTCAGTTGGAATTAATTTCGTCTCTTTTGGAATTAATTTAGTCTCAATTGGGATTAATTTAGTTCGTATTTTGTTGGAATTAATTTAGTATCAATTTGGTTGAAATTAATACAAAATTTCTGAAATGTCTAAATAAATTGGCTGGAATTTATTGAATAATGTGATTTCACAATTTGAATGGATAATGAAGGCAGAATTTTAGATTTTCGAAAGAGAAGGAAAATGATTATTTAATTTTCAAGAGCGGTTTGGAGGTTACTGTATTGGTGTTTAATTGACTTTGTCTTTGCTTCATTTAAGCGGGGTTGTCTTTGTAAGCACGTATATCTAATACAAACATTAGCAACTTAGTACACAATTATCTGCTCCTGTTTACTCATCCCCTAATAGAAGCAAACACCGGTATTCGAACGAACATGTTCAGAAGCGTATATAATCTTGCAGGAGGTTACCATGTACACTCGATCATCCGTATGTTTCTCATACGCTTCAACGATTATATTCAACGATGTATGAAGTACCAACAATAATATCAGGAATGTCACTTTTGATCTATTACATTCACTTTCATCCTCAATTTTCTACAAAAACTGAAACACGCTCGCACAATCGAATTTCCTTGCTTTCAGAACAAGATTACCGATCTTCTTGCAAAATATTTGAATAATAATAGGAAATTTGAGGTCTTTTTGCGAAAAAAACTACGTCGAAAATAAGTTTCATTGATAGGAAAGGCGAAAATTAGAAAAAAATCCTAAGTGGAAAATGTCACTTACAGTCAGACGCGTGATTTTATAAGTATTTCCGAGAGTGAAGAAAATTCGATGAAAATTTCTCGGGAATTTAGAAACATTTTGGGTTTAAAGAAAACTGGATCTTTGATATTATTTGTAATTTTTAGAAACAGTAAAATTGTTAATTATAATTTGTACGTTTGGTTGAATTTAACGTGCATTTCGTTCTGGTTGAATAACGGAGTTTTATTTATAGTTTCCAGAATGTTTGTAAAATTATTTTCGCTAATTTCCGGTGACATTTATTAGTCGTATGAAGAAAGAGTCTTATTGTCCAATTCATTAATTAACTTATGGGTCACAAAATTGAGGCAATTTAATATTGGGTTCTAAGGTATATCGAGTATTGGCAGGATAATATAGCCAATCGTATTTCCTGGCTTTACACTTAAACTTTATGGCTCATATAAACTCAAAGTTTACCCACAATTCCAATACTGTAACTTTAAACCTAGTGCGAAACATTTTATTGATAAACGCTTGCCAATAAATACTTAAAAAATTAAAAAATGAACATTTAATTAAAACACTGTATAAAATTGAAATAATGTACTTTAAATTAGTAAAACAGATTAAAATAAACAATCACGGAAGTCTAAAAAACAAATTTTAAAGAATTTAGGTTTCTTTGTTAATTCAGAGAATTCTTTTTATCATTTTGGTGCCCATTTGGTTTCCCGTTGATTGAAAAATAAGTTACCAGACTTTTGGTAGTGAAAGGTGGAAATATGGATTTTTTTAACAACTCTTAATCTATAAATCTGTTCTTATCTATAAATTCAATTTGTCTTAATCTATAAAACTAAATTTCAAGGAATTTGATAATAGAATCAATAAATTTTGGATTAGCAAAAAGTATTTTTGTTTTAAAATTGTACATAAATTGTATAATTTAATATTTGTTTTAAAATAAAGAAGTCCAGAGTTTCTGTTTTTAATTACGTTTAATTTTTTTATATACGTTTATTAAGAACTTTTAATATTTTATACAGTAAAGAAGAAATTCTGATTTAAAAATGACGTCGATGTTTAATAGTTCAAAACAATTTTAATTCAATATCAATTCAATGTTAAATTCAATTGCAATTACATTTCGATTCAATGTTAATTCAATTGCAATTATATTTCGATTCAATGTTAATTCAATTGCAATTAAATTTCAATTCAGTGATAACAATTCACAACTCATTTCAATTCACGTTCAATTTCACAATTCAGTTTAAATTCGAATTCAATTCCACTTCAATTTAAATAAAACAATGCAATTTTCTATGTTGAACCTTCTATTTTATTTCATCAAGTTTTACAAAAAATTAAAAATCCTTCTTGACAGCCAGACAATGTCTGTCAACATTTTTGAAAAAAAGTTTCTTCAGAACAAAGCAAATTAAAGTTTTATTCTGTTGCACGAGAAGTGAAATATAAGCCTCCCAAGAACCCTTGTAAGCCCCATAAATTCCCTTGTTAAAAGGTAGTTAAACACTTGAAGAAATTTTAGTTCATTTCATCAAATTTCCCTTTCGACATTTTTTCAATTGTCTAAAGTATTGTCTAAACTATTGTCCAATTTCAGTTCAAATCGTCTGAATATTTTTCCCTCTCTAAAATCGGATCGAAAAAAAATTCTACCCAAGAAAATCCAAGAACCCAATACAATCTCAAACCCTAATTGATTAGGAAATAAAAATGCAACTGAATCTACAGCAAGAGGTCAAAATTAGTTTGTCATGGGAATTAAAAGGGGGAAATTGCACAAGAGTAAACGATATCATGGTATATATTCTGCGTAAAATGAGTACGTGAACTGAGGCTGGTTTGGCATAGAAGCAATTAAATAGACGTTGTTGGTTCGTGTCTATGTACCTACTTCTCATGACGTGGCCATTTTCAAGCAACGAGCGTGGGTAATAATTGTGCTCTGCCGTAAACACGCAGTAAAATATCGTGCATCGTGGCCAGAAACTTGGCAAGAGTGAAGAGAGGAAACACAAGGGGTAATGGGTCGAGTAATAAAATGCTCGGGGTGTAAGAAAGGACGTTAGTGCTAGTGGGTCACAAGGGAGTGACATTGTACCTAGACTTGTCGAAGGGATGAAAGCAAGGGACACTAATAGAACCTACAACATGCTATATAAACCCCAACACAAACAACTCTACGCAGCTTTCAACGCTCTCTTATAAGCAAACCGATATACAAGATACTCACGATTTCCTCGTAAAATATTATACTCGAACGTGTTCTTTCCATCTTAGATGAAACACCTCACTTTCCAGTCTTCATACTACGCACAAGTTTCCTTCAAGAATTCGTCTACAAAACAAGACGACAATTTTTCACACAGGGTGCTCGCAATCTCGAATCAGTTTAGTAATGGTCCTAGAAGGAACTATATATTTCTCTAATCCTTTTATACATTATATTTCACATTACTATTTAGATTTATGAAATATAATTTCATAAAGCGATACAATTAAATTAAAATAACAACAAACTATTAAATTAACAAATAAACTAAATTATTTATTTTTTGTCAAATATAAATTAAGACTAAATTTTAGGTCAAACGAAAATAAAGAAAAAGTCAGAATAAACTTACGATCAATCATTATTAAGACAAAAGGCTTCACTCCTTTCGAAACAAGATGAAAATACTTGATATGTTAAATAAATATAAAATATAAATAAGTTCGAAATCTGTAATATAAATTGTCTGTTGATAGCATCCGTGAAATGAGTAGTTCCTCGTTTTCTGATTTGTCGAGAGGTTTTGTGACGTAAATATATAATACGAAAAATCATGTGAGATATCAAGAAGCCTCGTAGAATTAAACCATTGGTTTATTACTGAGTTTTCGGGTTTAATTTGAAGTAAATAAAATTCAGTGTCGATTATTAAAACTTGCCTTCCGAATTTCTGTTGTTTTAAGACTAAAAACAGGAGCATTCGATAAGCAAACTCTTCTGGATCAACGACAGCAACATTATTTCATGTTATTGTAGACGTATCGTTCATTAACTAATTTATACACACTCACACACACCTTTTTCATGTATTTTCTTTACATTTCAAGTTAGTTAATATTGTACATTAATTTGAAATCATAAATTTGTTTCTAGGACCTTAATTATATATTAAAAATTAACACATTTTTAATATATTAATTTGAAATATTTAAATAAATGAATAAGTAATTGAATTATCAAAAATATAAAATAAAAAATAAAATTTAATATAATTTCATCAAACCCTTAAATTCGAAACAAGTAGAAAAGGTTTGAATTAAATAAATCAGAGATTCGACCTACATATACCACTCCGTGAACAGTCAAAACTATGTAATTTTGTTGTTAAAAATATACAATTCATTAATTAAAATAAAATTTAAATAATTAATTGAAACGTAACAAATTTTCTTTAAAAAAAGCACGTACTCTCTAAATTTGAATCAGTGAAATTTCACTGATTCAAATTTAGAGAGTAAGCAAAACGGGTGAATCTTTTTGCTAATACAAGTGTGGATACGAATTTACGCAAGTCTCGGTAAATTGTTAATTTGGAATTAATTAATTCATTCGGAATTTGGAATGTCCATTAATGCGAAAAATTGGCTACAATTTGTCTACAGTTTGTTCCAACCTCGATCTTCTTGTCGCAGGAACAATTTATTTAAGGGATGGGTTATTCAATTCAAAAAAATATCAAGACAAAACATTCTCGGAGAAAACCTGTTTATTAACTGATCAACACTAAGTAATTTCTAATGAAAAATAAATGTTTACGATAATGTAAAGATGTTTTAAAGTCATTTACAATCTTGTAGATGTAATTTACAATCTTGTAGACGTAATTTACAATCATATAGAAGTAATTTGCAATAAAACGAATGTAATTTACTTAAAACGGTCCGGAAACAAGGGAAAAATGAAATGGAGGAACTGACAAGTATTTTTGTAAAGAGTTGCTAGCAATTATTGCAAGAATGGACTGAGACGTCAGCCGTTTGCATATGATGGGACAAAACTGGATAGTAAGTTGGAAGAAAAGGGAGAGGCAAAAAGATATATAAGTAGTGACGTTTGCTGTATGTCCAGTGTTGAATAGATGCACAATTGAATGCTGACTCGAGATAAACTGTGCTTGGTATTTTCGGTCTTGGGTTGTGAGTGAATTTCTCTTGAAATGAGAGTTTCCAAACAAGAGTGAAAAAAAAAGTTGAAAGGAAAAAAGAAATACTGAACTGTGGGAATTTGCAAATGAGTTCGTTGGCATTCGGAACGATTTACGCGATCCTTCGTCCTCTTTTTTCAAGTCACAATCCAATTCGAGATGTATTGAAAACTTCACCCTCGGATTCTACTTTTATAAGACAGATTACAGGGTTTCGATGCCAGACAACTAGAAGCGACTTTTATTTTTTCTATCCTTTTCTCTTTTTTGTAGTCGTTATCGTTTCTCTTAAGTGTTATTAAATAATATAAAATTAAAAGTGTTTTTTTTAAAATAAAATCTTTGTAGTATATTTAACTTTGAAATTAGAAGTAATTTTAAGTGATTGAGTATAGAAAATATCGCGTATAGAATTTAAAATTTGCCCACATTTTGTGATTCAGTAGAAAATACGAGTCAGACTTTTCTCCAGTTTTTGTAATTTAGTAGAAAATGCCGTATTGTGTCAGCCAAGACAATTTTAATCGGATCGTTAGTAGAAAAAACCGTGTTGTGTCAACCAAGACAATTTTAATCGGATCGTCAGTAGAAAAAACCGTATTGTATTAGCCAAGACAATTTTAATTGAATTTTCAGTAGAAAATACCGTATTGTGTTAGCCAAGACATTTTTATTCGGATCGTCAGTAGAAAAAACCGTATTATGTTAGCCAAGACAATTTTAATCGGATTTTCAGTAGAAAAAACCGTATTGTGTCAGCCAAGACTATTTTAATCGGATCATCAGTAGAAAATACCGTTTTGTGTCAGCCTTGACCATTCGTTTTCTAAAATTAAAAAAGTATAAGCAAAGGATTGAATTTTAATTTAATCTTTGTTAACAAATGATCATACTTTAAACTAGTGGAAAATTATGTTCATTTCATGAACATTTTGCTTCCTCATAGAAAAAAAATTTAAATATAAAAAAGTAATATGACATATTTTTTCATAAATTTTTGGCAATTAAAACTAATTCAAACTTTAAAATTATATAAATCAATTTCCCGCGTAGAAATATTGCCATGGCGCTGATCGGGCCCAGATATGACATGGCCAATTCAGGAATGAAACACCCTGACCGATCGGGGCCACATCAGGATTTTTTTTTCCAAGTCTGGCCCCAATCGGGCAGGGCGTTTCATTCGTGACTTGGGCCATATAATGTGGCAATTTCTACCCGGGTTCTTTTAATAAAGAAAAATGTTCCTAAAAGAACTGTCACCAAAAAATAATAATCTTAAAATTTATACCATAAAATAGTATTTTAAAGGTACAAAATAATCCCGTGTAGAAATTTTGACATGGCCCTGGTCGGGCCCCGGCCTGGCGGCATCAAATCGGGGTGAA